>VRLP01008124.1:0-18140 GCA_009660295.1 Lophius piscatorius
AAACATATAGATTAAATACATATATAAAGATATAGATTAAATACATATATAAACATATAGATTAAATACATATATAAACATATAGATTAAATACATATATAAACATATAGATTAAATACATATATAAACATATAGATTAAATACGTATAGAAACATGTAGATTAAATACATATATAAACATAGATTAAATACGTATAAACATATAGATTATATACATATAAAGATATAGATTAAATACATATATAAACATAGATTAAATACGTATAAACATATAGATTAAATACATATAAAGCTATAGATTAAATACATATATAAACATATAGATTAAATACATATAGAAACATATAGATTAAATACGTATAGAAACATGTAGATTAAATACATAGAAACATATAGATTAAATACGTATAGAAACATGTAGATTAAATACATAGAAACATAGATTAAATACATAGAAACATATAGATTAAATACATAGAAACATATAGAGGGGGGGTGCAGGTGTTTCCTTCAGGAGGTGGTGGGGTCAGCTGTGAGAGAATGAATGCTGGATATAATTCATCCGCTGGATGTGAGGATAAAAATCAGTCTGATGTGAAACCCGTGAAAGACAACGACTGAAGGAACGTCTGTAACTGTCCGTCTCCTTCGTCTGCAGTTACTACTGTAACGTCTGTAACTGTCCGTCTCCTTCGTCTGCAGTTACTACTGTAACGTCTGTAACTGTCCGTCTCCTTCGTCTGCAGTTACTACTGTAACGTCTGTGACTGCGTCGTGAAAGACTCCATCAACTTCCTGGATCACATCAACGGAAAGAAACGTGAGTTCACATCAGCGATGGGGATGAAGCCATGAACCGGTTCAAACCAGCTCACAGATGACATGTTTGACTGTGTGTGTGTATGTGTGTATGTCTGTGAGTGTGTGTCTCTGTGTGTATGTGTTTGTGTCTGTATGTGTGTGTGTTTCTGTGTGTGTGTCTGTGTGTGTGTGTGTGTCTGTATGTGTGTGTATGTGTGTGTATGTGTGTGTGTGTGTGTGTGTGTGTGTGTGTGAGCAGACCAGAGGAACCTGGGGATGTCCATGCGGGTGGAGCGCTCCTCTCTGGACCAGGTGAAGAAACGCTTTGAGGTGAATAAGAAGAAGATGGAAGAGAAGCAGAAAGAATACGACTTTGAGGAGCGCATGAAGGAGCTACGGGAGGAGGTGAGGAGGGTGTGGGCGCGACAGGAAGTGACGTCGCTACAGGGACTGTGTTGTTTTCATGATTTATGCATATATATATATATATATTTATGTGTGTGTTTGTGTATAGATGTATAACATTTAACTATCGTCATGAAGTGTAAGTAAATATAGAGAGAAGTAAAGAGTCCCTTCTCCAAGTTCTATATAAAGATAAATTAAAAACTTCAAAGACTCTGTAGTCGCTTGTCTCCTGCGCCTTCCACTTCAGCGTCTCTGTTGAGCCCACTGAGCAACCAGCTCCAGCCCCAAAGGAACATTAAAAGAACACATGGTGACGTCACTACTCCAACCGACTTAGTTTATTTTTTCCTAAATGTAACATCATCAAAATCTAATCCCCTCTAGGTTATTCCAAAGACCACCTCAAACCTGTCAATCATATATTCTGTTTCATAATAGGTTTATTATTAGTGGATGATTTTCTCCCCGTGAAGAAACAGGATGCATGAAGTGTCTGAATGATCATCAGCTGTCAGGAGTGAACTTCTGAAACGTTTCCTGTTGTTGTCAGGAGGAGAAGGCGAAGGCGTACAAGAAGGAGAAGCAGAAGGAGAGGAAGCGTCGGGCGGAGGATGACGTGGACTTTGAGGAAGACGATGAAATGGCAGCTGTGATGGGTTTCTCAGGCTTTGGCTCTTCCAAGAAGAGTCACTGATGCTCCGCTCGACCTCAAGGACCACAGTGCACCGCGACAGGAAGCCGGTCTTTAGCTCCACCCCCTCGGTCTGCTGGAGACCAGAGCGAGACTAAAGACAGGAAGGAGGAGGAGTCCTGCTGTAGCCTGGATCAGACTGTTCTCCTTCCTCTCTATGGATAACCAGGCTCTTATTTTGGTAGCGTGATCCGTCTCTCTCTCTCTCTCTCTCTCCAGTCTGAAGTCGCCCTCAATGTTTGTTTTAAAGAAACACACCTGGTTACAGGTGAGACAGGAAGTACATCTGTTAGTTTTGTTTGATGGACATGTGACCAATCTCAGGAGAAGTTTCCTTCTATTTGGTAAGAAGTCGACTTTGGATCCGACAAACGGAACGGATCAAGACCAGGAGCTGCTTCTGCTCGTCTTCATCACTCGTCATACTCAAATATATTTTATCAAGACACAGTATGATTTTTTTTTTAAAGATTAAGGACACAGCTCTGTTCCTCCGATACCAGGACCAGGACCAGGAGGCCGAATCATTAAGGAGGTCGTTAAAAGTCCGTGTCTGCATGACGATGAAGAGGCTCCCTTCCTGTCGGTCACTCCTCACCTTTTCTTGTATCAGTTTGATGTAATAAACACGTTTTTCCTTTTTACCACTCCTGTTTGTGTCAGTGAATGCATCATGGAGAAGATGCCGGAGGGCAGCAGTGACCCGGCAGCAGGTGTAGCGTTAGAACCTCGTCGGTACCCGCCTCCATGGGTCCGGTCCGTCTGTGACGTCACGTAGAGGATAAAGAACCTTCATCTCCTCACTGTGATGAGAGGAGGAGACGGGCCACGTCCCAATCTGAAGCCCGTTTGGGTTTCTTGTCTAGTCTACTGGTTTCATAATCAGCTCCACTTTGATGTTTACTTCCTCTGATGGATTATCCCATGGTTGGAAGGTGTCTTTGAACGCACCGCTAGTCTCCTTTCTTTCTGTTTTACTGACCCGTACCACAAACGCAGTGAGGAGAGTCGAGTAAAAGAATTGGACCTATTAGATTCTTTCTGATGAAACCATTCGAACCCAGGGTCCGTGTAGGGAGGCGGGTCTTTCCCCTCTGGAGGGGTTTTTAACATTTTTACTCTTTTCCATGTCTGTGCTTAAAGTTTGGACTTTTGTTCCTTAGGAGATAATTTACGACTCTATTCAGTAAATTTCATTAAACTTTGAGCAGCACCAAAACAAGGAGTACTGAAGTGGTGCCGCCACTCAGACTGGATCTAGGAACTTCTGTCATTTGTGTTTTCTCCATTTCCATGGAAACAAAGTCGCTTTTTCAAAGTTTGGAAATTTTCTGTGTTTAAGAATTTTTCTTTCTTTTCATTCTTTTTTTCCATTTGTTGGAAAATTTCATTTTTTCCCCCCTTTATACCCTCTTAACCCAAAAGAACCCAGAACCATGTCTCCTTAAATGAAAAGGATTGGGGATCCAGAACCGACTAAATCCACCAGATGGAACACATCTGACATTATTAAATCATCAAAGGCCAAAAACTGTTTCATGGATCATTTCCAAACTTCACATACACAGAAACCTCAGTGTGAGGAAGAACTGGGTCGATTTTGGGAAAGGTCCATTAATCGAGGAGCTTTATGCTAAATGTTTTTGGGCCATACTTTCTCAACCGTTGGTTCTGATTCAGTCCAAGTTTGATGCATATCTTACTCAGGGGCGGTTCTCTTTTTATTATTATTCTTACTAAAACTCTTTTTTAACTGAACCACTTTGAATCCGGTGATTCCATCAGAGGGATTGTACAATGCAGGGGGTTTGGGGGGTTTGGGGGATGGACTCTGATGGATTTTTCTTTTATTCCCTCATTTCAAATGTTTATTTCTTCAGGACTAAAAGAATAATAACATTAATAAAACTATATTTAGGAGACGGAGGCGTTCCTTCTCTTCTACAGGAAGTTGGTGAAGATGCAGAAGTTTGATCAGCAGGAAGAAGAAGAGGAAGTTTGTGGATCCTGATGGGACTGAACTACCAGAGAATATTCTATAACTTCTACTGAGCGGACCCTGAAGGCCTCAGTGCCTGATGTTCTGGAACCAACCCAATGAGGATGAGAGAAGAAGACGTATGAAGCAGTTGAAGGTATTTCTACCTGCAGCAGGTGTTCGCCGCTCTGACTCACATTTACGTTTGGTACTTGAAGTAAATGTAGTTAAGGTAAAGCGGTGAGCTTTGAGGTGACTCCCAGAATGCACCTGTGCTGACTGAATGTGGGGATTCACCTGTGGGCTGAGATGTTCCTCCTCTGGACCTCTCATGGCTGTGGCTCAGCAGCTCGCTGTCATGTGACCTCACATCGGCGGAGGAGTTTTTTCCTCTGACACTCTTAAAAAAGATTCACTAAAATAGCTGCGAGGCAGCGGAGGAGGAGGAGGAGGAGGAGCTGAACAGATGAAGAAGACATAAAGGTCTGAAGGCTAAAGGAACAGTCCACCACATATTCAACTTCACTCATCTCTATCCAGTCCAGTCCAGTGGTGATCAGAACATCAGAACATTCCTGGAGCGCCACAGCAAAACAATGTTTCAGAATTCTCATCGGTACCTCTGGGAGATGGAGACCGGTCCGAACCGGACCGAAAGAAGGACATAAAAGTCCATCCTTTTTGAAAGGTCCGCTGTAGACTTGAGCAGAGAAGTCCAGTGAGTGAGAAGGTATGGACCCCCTCGTGTGACGGGTCCATACCAGAAGTCCATCATAAGTCATAGGTCGTTCTTTTTTCCAGTTCTGATGTCTCCTGGACCGAGAAACGTTAGCCCACCTTCCAGTGACATCATCATGAATAGATGGCGAAGGAGTTTGTCCAAACTCTTCTGTCATAAGCTCGTCTGACGAAGATCGCGGGCCGAGCCGAGGGATGAGATGTTTACGGTCCTGCTGACATCTGGACCCCGGGGAACCTACAGGATCCGGCCCCGTTTTCCTGAATGGGACGCAGGAGATGAAACTGTTTATAATATACAACTCAAAAACTATACCATGGATCATTTTCAAACTTTACACCCCCGTAGACTTTAGTGTGAGGAAGAACTGGAGTGATTCTGGGGGCTAAAAGGTCAGTTGGCAGAGTTCAGAAGTTTTCGGGCCAAAATTTCTCAGCTGCTGGTCTGATTTAGTCTAAATGATGTGTCGATGACTCGACGGAGGAGATTTATCTAGTATGTATCGTATTACACTCTCATAATACATAGAACTAGTAGAACTAGATAACTGTATTCATCTTCATCATCGAGTCACTGTGGGATCTGATCCTAGAACAGACTGATGACGTCATAGAAATAGTTAGGTTGAGTCACTGTGGGATCTGATCTTGGAACAGACTGCAGAGTCTCTACAGACTGTTTGATGATCATTAATGAGTCTCATTTATTGCGAGGCGTTCATTGCTGGTACAACGCAGGGGATTGGGGGCTTTAGGGCCTACAGCCTTGCTGTCGTGGTCGTAGGTTACCTCCCAGTCCTGAATGATCAGAGAAACCCTCTACAACTAAGGATCCTGGACCAGCAGATCCGACTGAACTAGAACTGGTCCGGTGTCGCTGTCGCTGTCGTTTCCTGGCGGCGTGGCGTGTTTGACGGCGAGCTGCAGCGAGTGGGTGCAACTGCAGCCTGTGTTCCGCTCTGTGGTCTGACGGGGCGGAGGAGTGTTCTGCCTTCAAGCCCCCGTTCCCCTCCTTTTTCGTTGCATACTCACTTCCTCTAAAAGAGAGAGAGAATTGAAGAAACGGAGGTAAGGAGATAGAGAGAGCCATGAAAGGAGTGTGAGAGAGAGTGAAAGACAGAAGGAAGCCATTTTGGTTCCTCAGTCGCTCGTCGGTTCCTTTGCCAGTAAAAACTCTGAGATAGGAACAAAGTGGTGAGTTGATTTTAGGAAGTCAAACTTCCTGATGACTGTAGGCAGTTCTTTTATCTTCTCGGAGTCTTTAGAAGTAGTTTGGTTCTAAATTTCCACAGGCTGATCTGAGCGGGACGAGCCTGTCAATCAGAACCGAGCGGTGGTCGTCCAACCGGGGGAAAGCGAAGCTGAAACTCTGATGGAGATCTTTTCTCTTCAGAGCAGGAGATCTTGATTTTCCAGACAGACTTGGTGCCTTTGAGAGGCGAGGAAGACTCAGGATGAGCTCTGATCGCGTCCCGTTCAGGTCTGAGGTGATGGGTTGGAGCCCACAGCAGCTGGCAGACTACCTGAGAAGGGTGAGAATCCGTCCACCATGTCTTCTTCGTCTTTTCTGTCTTCCTCTGGGCTCGTTTAACTCAGCGTCTCCCAACAGTTTTACAAACATTCATCCTTTCATTCCACCGTCACAGCAGTGGTCAGTCCTGACAGACCCGACCTCTACCAGAGCTCCAGAACCCAACATGGAGGAAGATATCTCTGCTCACTTACCAAACAGGCGCTGAAGGAGATGTTTACAATCAGTTGTGTTTGTTTGTTTGTTTGTTTGTTTGTTTGTCAGATCTCTGCGAGGTCTGTCAAAAACGTGTCACCGATTTCATTAAGTTTTTTGTTTGAGTCTGGGCCTTTGACCAGATCTGGGTCCTGGTTCAGTTTCTGGTTCTGGTTCTCTTCTCCAACTCCTGTTATCAACATTTTGTCACTATAAAATCTAAAAATACACAAATACTCTGATTTTCTCCTGATAATCAGCTCAATCTACCTCCAGGAGTTAAACGTATATAATGTACATAATATGTTTCTGGAGTAAAGTACAGGATATGTACTACAGCAGTGAGGTGGAGGTGGGCCTGCACCAAGGATGGGCGCTGAGACCCTTCTTGTTTGCTGTGGTGATGGACAGACTGACGGAGGAGGTCAGCAGGAGTCTCCATGGACTATGATGTGGGTGGAGGACATTGTGATCTGTAGTGAGAGCAGGGAGCAGGTGGAGGAGAACCTGGAGAGGTGGAGGTATACAGTAGCAGGACAGGAGCAGACAGTAGAAGATATCTGTGGGACCTCCTTACACTGGTGCTGACGGGCCTCCGTCCGTGTACTTGTACTTGTACTTGTACTCGTACGTGTACTTGTACTTGTACGTGTACTTGTACTCGTACATGTACTTGTACTTGTACTTGTACGTCGGGTGAATAAAGTTTAGGACTACATAACGGAGAAAGTGTCCAGATGAAGCTGCTTGAGTCCATCCTTAACATGAGCAGTGAGGCGCTGAAGGTTGAGGGTTTGACTCCGCCTCCTCCACCCTCACTGACCACATCTTCATGTCTCTGATGTTTTGTGCAGAAGAATCTGCTCGGCTGCGATAAAACCGTTCTGAAGAACTCCATCAGCGGGTCCAGATTTGTGGTGAGTTCAGAAGGAGGATGTAGGGAAGGAGAGAAGGGAAAGGAGGTGATGGAAGGAGAGCAGGAGGTTGTTGGGTCTCATCCCGGTCTGAACTGATCCCAGATCTAATGCTGAACTGTTTCATCTCTTCTCACAGAATCTGACGAATACCGACCTGGAGAAGTTTCCACGACTTCAAGCTCCGTGAGTTCTGACAGAGCGGTTCTGACAGAGCGGTTCTGACTCATCTCCACACAGCTGATGTTTCACGTCAGAATGGACTGAGACGGACTGAAGGCGGAGACGGAGACATGATTAGTCGTAGTTAGTCCCGCCCACCTTCCTGTCCCAGCTGGTCTCAGTCCAGGACTAAGAGTCTAGAAGCTAGAAGCACCTTTGATTCTTCATGACACATAAATCATTTCTTTGATCAGAACGCTCGTTTCCTTTGGCTGATAGATGAGTAGGATATATTGGCGGTGGAAAAGATGCATGCTGGGTAATTCTCCGCGTGAACACCAGCTGAAATAACAAACCTACTTAAAACGTCAAGGTTATAAGTGCAACATTAGACTGTTTATTAACGGATGGATACGCTTCAGCGGTGACCTTTAGCTGTGACCTTTGGCTGTGACCTTTAGCATGACCTTCAGCTGTGACCTTCAGCTGAATGCTCTGTATGAAATGTTTAGCAGTAGTAGTGAAGCAGGAAGTAAAAGAGGTTTTTATGAATAAGTGAGCTGCTAGAGAACGACGTGACACTTTTTAGTTTCAGATCTCTTCCTATCATCTAACTTTTATACATTCATATTTCTACACGTTTACGTTTTCGTTATACAGGTTGATTTCCAAGATCAGCGCCGAGATGAACAAAAAGGAGGGACCGGGCATTTTCAGGAAAAAGTATATTTCCAAAAAGTACCTATCTTTAGCTCATTTTCATTATATTATTGTTGTTGTTGTTGTTGTTATTTACAAACATGGGTTCATAGGATAAATAACATTTTTTCTGACCGTCTGTCTCCCTGTCCGTCACAGACCTTCTAAATTCCCGGAAACAGGTACAAACACGTCAGATCAAAGGATGAGAAAAAGTGATGACTGATGATTTTGTTTTTAAACGTTGTTAATAATTTATTTTCATCTCTTAATCATTTATGCAAATGAGCTCCACATTTAATATTCATGTGTTCATGAATACATGAATATTAGTATTCGTGTATTCATGAATACATAGTACAAACTTTGTTGTTCCACTTTATTGTTTATTATGTCATGCTGTATTTTTAAAGCGCGTCTTAATAATTAAAGTCACATCCTTTTGTACTTTTGGATATTAGGTTAGTTGACATTTTTAAATTCAGGAACTATTTCATATTTCTATTACTATAGCAAATACTTTAGATTATTAATATAACTTTATTTTCAGTTTTTTCATCTTAGATGATATCATGTTGTATTATGAGTCATACATGAGTTTTTTACGTTTATCTTAAATCTGAAGCATTACTGCAGTATTTGTAAAAACATTTATACGTACATTTACTGCTATATTAGTAAATAAAATTATACGTACATTTCCTGCAATATTAGTAAAAACCTTTCTATGTATATTTACTGCAGTATTAGTGAAAATATTTATATGTTCATTTACTACAGTATTCGTAAAAACTATGATTAAGGACTACCGTGTATCAAAGTATTTGATCTTGGGTGTATTAAAGTATTTTATCTCGCATGTATTCAAGTATTTGATCTAGCGTGTATTCAAGTATTTGATCTAGCGTGTATTAAAGTATTTGATCTTGGGTGTATTTAAGTATTTTATCTCCCGTGTGAAAGTGTTAAAGTATTTTATTGAAGTATTTTCACAGGAGTTACTAGCGTGTTTCCTCCTTCCTGCAGACGTGGCGGCTGATGCTCAGGGCTGGGGTGAAGACGAGTTCGTACGTTCATCTGTTCTCTGATCATTGGAATTCTTTCCCGCAGTTTTGTTTTGATTGACAGATGTTTACCTGCTGTGGATTATTTACGGGGGTCCATCAACCTCTCAGTATCTCCACTGCTCCAACAGGACGATGAAGAGTTTGACGATGACGACTATGAGAGTCCGTACAGCGGTGAAGAGGAGGGCAGCGTGGGAGATTACGAGTCGCCGACTGAAGACCTGGAGGGGGGCAACGATTACGAACCCCCACCATCTGAACCTCCAGAGGACCTGATGCACAAACTGTGCCCCCCCCTGTCCATCGGGGACAGTGATTACATCGGTACACAGACGCCGTCATTCTACATGTACAGATACCTGAAGATATACATATACACATGTAGATAATATATATATATATATTCATATATATGTATATACATAAATATGTATTATATATATATATATATATATATATATATATATGTAATATATACATATATATATATATATATGTAATATATACATATATATATGTATAAATGTAATATATACATATATATATGTAGTTTATTTTGGAACCAACCAAATAAATAAGTGGCGTTGAATAATTTTCATGTTTGTGTTTATAGATAAGATGGATAACCATGGGTCAGTCAGAGGCCCGCCCCCTGCTGTTTGTCCCCGCCCCCCGGTCGCCACACTGTCTGCCCCCCAAGCACGGATGGTGAGTTTGTGCCGTCAGTCATTATTATATATATAGCCCAGTACATAACCAAAATAAAGAAATAATTATATATTCCTAATTATAATGATAATAATAATAATAATAATAATAAATAAAAACTCAAACGACTGTGAGGGTCTTTTTGCATCATGTGTCCGAAGAGGAGTGGGAAGAAGATTAAATATATATAATCCCACCCCTTCTCTTTCTTTATGAATTAATAATTGTTTATTTTCTTCTGGATTAAATCCTTATTTATGAGATTTATTTATTTATTATAGTATAAATGTATATGGTATAAATATTTAAATATTATATTGTATATATTGTATTTTGTAAAAGTAATATAACATATATATATATATCTATATATACTATATTTATTTATATGTATTCATTAACCCTTCACTAAAGCAAACCTCTGACCGCCACCTCCAGCCACGAGACTCCTCCCTCTCTCACAGAGATCCCTCCCCACATTCTGGAGGAAGACCTCCAGGAAGACGTGAGTAGATGTTTTTCTTTACGGGGGGCGACGGTAAAAACTCACAATTTGCTCCGGACGACGTTCCATTGTTGATGTTTAATCATCGTTTTCAGGCTTTTCCCGTCTTAAGGTTGTAAACACTGATGACATCATTAAACATGTGACTCTGCTGTGTTCAGTTCCTCCAGGGCCTCCTCAGATCTTTCGTTGCAACAAACCGGGCAAAGATACGAAAACCTCGTCTCCTATCAGAGGTCAGCGTATGAAACAGTTATACACCCGTTAACCCTTTCATGTCCTCGCCATGAAAAAACAACAACAACTGGATTTAATACATTTTTATTCCATTTATTAATTGAATATCTTAAAAATTCTCACATTTAAATTTTTGGTTTCACAATTCTGTTAATCGACTCTAATATGCCGGGGGGGGGAGAGATTTTCAGGATCAGTCAGCAAGTGAATTATGATAAATTGATATTTTTGAATCAACTTCCTCTTTTTTCTGTTCCCATAATTAACCTGACGTCATTCAAAAGGCCAGAATTACAAACATAAATAAATAAAATGTACAAAAACCTGTTCAAATGTTTTTAATCGTGATGGATTGTACATTTATAATGATTGTAAACAAATGTTTCATTTATTTGTCTTTTCCTCACAGGACCTCATAACACCGCAGCGAGGGTATGCTTTTATTTTGAAAGGAAGTTGGCTAACAGCGGAAATGATGACATCATCCTTTTGAAATATAACGATCTCTGTTTCACAGATGGTCACACATCCTTGGAAGTAAGTATCACCTCTAGGCTGAACTCGTCCAGCTGGTTGGATGTTGTGATTGGCCGGGTTCTTGGGTCCACTCTGGGCTCCAGACAGGAAGTTCAAACACCAACCACCAGTCAGCTTTGAGTCATCACAAAATGTTGTTGACTGTATTCAAATAACGGAACCCACTGGTGCTGACTCACCTGACAGCGCTGTCTACCAGCTTCCTGTAGTTCTTGGATCTGACTGGACCTTCGCCTAAACTCCGGAATGATCTCTTCCTCCAGATCTCAGCTCTTCACCACTACGACCTTTAACCCTCAGGATTTCTGCATTCTTTCTGTTTGTGTGTTCAGGACTCAACCAGAAGACCTTGATCCTCCCTCCTGGTGCAAACCTCCTGTTCCTCCTCAATGCTCCACCTCCATCAACAGGAGCAACTCCTCAGCCAGAATCCCCCCCAACAGGTCGGCACCCACATCTCATTTGTCAAAGGAAAGGCTTCAAAAGGAATTTAATCTTCATCCAGTCAGTTCATGACTTCAGATCCACCGTTAGATGTTTTGGTACCACTTTACATTAAAGATGTATAAATGGTTTATGAATTAGGTTTTAAACACTTCACAAGTCATTTATTAACATTTAAAACAACGTATAATATAGCTCTCAATTTATCAGTGGGTCACTATTTGGCAAGATCAAGTCAGCAGTACAGAGAAGTGGGCTCACTATTTGGCAGGTCTCTGATAGCCTTTATATCTAATGAGTTATAACAGTTTATTAATGATTTGTAAAGCGTTTACCACTTAATTAGTCAACTACATACAAGCCATTTAAATATTCTAAAGAAGGGTCCCACCAATTTTGTTTTAGAATCCATTCTTATTGATTAAACAGTTAGAACACGATCAAACTGCCTTTTCAAGTTATCTAACGTTTTTTGTACGGTTATTTTTCCACAGGTTGGACGTGAGAAGAGAGGTACACTTCTGACAGAATGTTCTAATAATGTCTATGTTGTGTAGAATAAACTCTGACCTTTGACCTCTGACCTCTTGTTCATCAGCAGCCACAGGATGAAGGTGAGATTTATCCCCCCCCCTCTTGTAACATTAAGCGTACTCACAAAAGTTAATCCCCATATTTAAGACTGATTAATCACATTCTCCTGCTCTCCTTCAGCTCCCAAACACAACACCTTTCCCCTCCACAATAAAAGTCAGCCCCTCCGCCCCGGTCTTCCCGGACCCCCCTCACGCCATGGGAACAGGTACGCAAAAACAAATGCATGAATTAGGAAGCCGTGAAAAACTTGTGTAGAAGTCATATTTTTAGAATCTGTATTTCTAAATGTTTGTATTATTCAGACAAAGATTGTTAGAGTTAAATAAGAGTTATTTTCTGTTTATTAAGTTTATTAAGTTTATTTAGTTTATTAAGTTTATTAAGTTTATTTATAAAGCACATTTAAACAACCAACATGGGTTTGACCAAAGTGCTGAACAGATATGACTGACAAAAATAATAATACATAATTTAATTTACAAGGATCAAATAATCCGTTTAAAATCAAGAAAGATGAAAGAACATAAAAGCTTATTGTTGTTTAGCAGGTTAAATAGAAATGTGTAAATCCGTGTAAAATCTGTCGCTTTCTATTTGTTTGTGTTGGTGTAGTTTTCCTCCCGGCGTCGCCTCTGGAGGGTCTCTTCCTCTCAAACTGCAGTCAGGTAAGAAGACCACTTAAAGGAATAGTTTGAGCTCTTTGAGTATTTCTCAGTTTTCTTTCTCGATGAGAGTAAAACGCTGGGGGGGGGGGATTAAATCTTCACTGTGATCTTTAACATTCAGAGCGACATTACCTCCATGATGTGTGATGATATGACACGTAGTAAAACCACGACTTTCTGTTTAAAAGCACCTTTTTTATTTCTATGTTGCATAATTGCATTTTTCTGTGTGTGTGCGTGTGCGTGTGTGTGTGTGTGTGCGTGTGTGTGTGCGTGTGCGTGTGTGTGTGCGTGTGCGTGTGTCTAGCATTGGCTGAACAAAGACATAGCTTTATGGGTCGTCGTCCTCTTTCCACAACATCAAACTCACGGGTAACAGCAAACACACACACACACACACACACACACACACATAAACACACACACACACACACACATATACACACACACACACACGAGTTTGTTTTTCTGTACAAGTGAGGACCATCACTGACATCATGCATCACCTGGATCTTACTTTCACACCTCGTTGGTTAGGTACAAATTTAAACTGGGTTCGGTACCAGACCCTGATTCCCCAATCTGCTTGCTGGGTCTTTCACAGACTCCGCCCACTGCGGTTCAAGGATGTCAAATGAAGAGAAATAATTTTGCTACATTGAACTATGATTAAATAAAAAGGCTTATTATTATGATTATCATAATAATCATTATTATGATTATTAATCAGAAACATGTTAAATGTATTATTATTATTATTATCATTATCATTAATAATAATAATAATTAATCAGAATCATGTTAAATGTATAATTATTATTATTATTATTATTATTATTATCACACCTGCTGCAGGATTAACATTGATGAAACGTGACGATTAAACGTTGGATCTGAACAAAACACACAAAGACTCAAACTTCAAATTTTCAATATAACTTTTTCTAGGATTTTAAAAATTCAGAGTAACATTTGATATATAATCAAACTTTTTTTTTTTTTTTACCTAAACCAAATGATCAACTGTTTGATCTTATAATCTTTTTTATGACCATTTTCTTTTCTTTTGCTGTTCAGCTGCTTCAGTCTGAACAGCAGGTGGTGCTGTTGTCCCAGAGACTCACTGTGTGTGTGTGTGTGTGTGTGTGTGTGTGTGTGTGTGTGTGTGTGTGTTCAGGAGCTGGACCCTCGTTGGTATGTGGGTAAGGTCACCAGAGGTCAAGCAGAGGGATTTCTGAGACGACTCAACAAGGTAAGAAAACAAAGTAAAATAAAGCTCCTGGGAGTTATATTATCTTATCTTATCTTATCTTATTTTATCTTATTTTATTTTATATTATCTTATTATCTTATTTTATCTTATCTATATTTATTTTATTTGATGGCGTAAATCTGAGTGTATTTAATTTTGCGTGATCGGTGCCGATCCGACGGATCAGCCTGTTGGATTCACTGACAGCGTGTGAAATCTGCTGACACAGACATTCAGTTTTTACAGCGTCTGCAGACGGATCGGATAAAAGTAAAGTTCTGTACTGGACTTAAGTTCTGTTGGTTAGAGTCACTCTGTCTGTCTGTGTCCAGGACGGAGCGTACCTGGTGAGAGACAGCACCAAACAACTGGCCCACCAGCCCTTCACCCTGATGGTCTTCTACCAGGACAAGGTCTACAACATCCAGATCCGACAGCAGAACCAGAACTTCCTGCTGGGAACTGGACTCAAAGTACAGGAGGTAAACCAGATGAGCGACTTACCCGAACAGAGAACTTTAGTAGAAGTAAAACTAGACCTACGCCGATGTCCCCACAGCCAGGGCCTATCCTCGAGAAGTCCCCAATCCCCTGCGTTGTACAAGAAGTTCCCCTGGATTGAATTTAGATCAAATGTGGTATAAAGAAGATAAATCTCCTCCAGTCGATTCATCGGCAACAAATTCAGACTCAATCAGACCAACGGTTGAGAAATAAGGGCCTAAAACATTTTGGAGGTAAAGCTCCCCCTAGTGTTGAAAGCATACAACTGGCCTTTCCTAAAATCGCTCCAGTTCTTCCTCGCACTGAGGGCTATATGGGTATGAAATTGGAAAATGATCCATGAAATGGTATTTGAGTCATTGCGTTGACACGGAGGAGCGGCGGCGGCATTGATTCCATGACATCCTGGACTTTTTGGCGATATAATTAAAAAACTTGAGTTGAAACTTTTGAGTAAAAACTGCATTTCTCCAAAAGAACGTTGCTAAAACCAAAATCAATGATGATGAGGGATTTAAAAAAAGTCCATTTGTACCATCTGATGCTAATGTTAGCATGTGGCGCTAAGGAGCTAACTGTCTCTGGTTAGCTGTAACTAGTACCGCCTCCACTGTGCAGAAACTGAATGCTATCGTTGTTTGAGCTAACGTTAGCACCACCTGTTTGCACTCCTACTCCTTTCATCAACATCATCACCATCACCATCATCATCATCATCATCACCAAACGCATCAGAAACGGAAACTTCAAATATCTGAGAGCCAAACTGTCTGACACTCAGATAAAAGAGCAGCGCCGCTTCAGGATCCCGTCACCTGCGTGGATCCCGGAGCGTTGAGGATGATGATGATGATGATGATGTCAGCAGGAAGTGGAGACCTCATGCGTGACTTTGGCTCGGATGTAATGATCTCATCTTTGGCACCAGATTCTTCTCCTCTTAGTGTTTTTAAAGGGGAGCCTGACATCAGTGAGGTCACACAGCAGCGCCGCGAGGAAAACCGTTTTCCACGTCTTTGTTTGCTTACACTGAGGCAACCAGCGGGGGAACGATGCCCCGCCCCGGCGCCCGAGCCAGATAGTTTTCTGCAAGCAACAGGCGAAAGAGGCGTCAGGTGTAGCACAGCTATGTCAATAGGTGACGTGACACATTCACGGACGCCTGTTTGATAAACAATGAAATCATGAATCAGTCGTAGCGCGGCGGTTGATCTCCTCCTCCGCTCTGAGCTTCTGGATCATCCCTCCGTCCTCCTATGTGAGCTAATGCTAACTGATACTAGCTGCTTTTTTAATTATCCAGGTTAAGGGTCACACACATCGCCTCGCCAACGCCAACGCCTTATATACATGATGATTCTTTGCTGCTACTACTGAAGCTGTTTGATCAGAGACTCTGTGTGTGTGTGTGTGTGTGTGTGTGTGTTTGTGTATGTGTGTGTGTATGTGCATGTGTGTATGTGTGTGTGTGTGTGTATGTGCGTGTATGTATGTGTGTGTATGTGTGTGTGTATGTGCGTGTGTGTGTTTGTATGTGTGTGTGTTTGTTTGTATGTGTGTGTGTGTGTGTTTGTATGTGTGTGTGTTTGTTTGTATGTGTGTGTGTGTGTGTGTGTGTATGTATATGTGTGTGTGTGTGTGTGTGTGTGTGTAGTCTTTCTCCTCAGTCGGTGACATCATCTCCCAGTATGCTCAGTCTCCTCTTCTCCTCATCGATGCCAAAAACCGGAACTCCAGCCAGCAGAACCAGTGTTTGCTCTCTGACCCGGCTGGATACCACCTGACTGGACAGAACTGGTCCTGACTGGAGGGTAAACCTGGTTTTACCTGGAGATTCATCATGTGACGGTTTCCACACGTTGTTTCATGTGTTTAAACTTAGAGAATCATTTCCTGTGAAGAGTTTAGAGTTTCTGTGACAAACCTTTAAAGCTGTAAAACCCACTCCAGTACTTTTTATCTTTATTTCTGCGTGAAGATTCTTCCAGCGATGATGATAAAAACTCTTTTTCTCTGGTATTCAGTTAATGTTTATTCAATATTGAAATCGTTCTCACACCTGTGGTGAATACTGCAGGTGAGCAGAACTAAATAAAACCTCCAACCCTCCGACCGACTGTGAACGTCTGTCAGACATCGCTGTAAGAGAAGGTCAGGAGGAGCTGATGGAGAAGTAAGGAAGGGAGGAACTGTGGGAGTGAGAGGAAGGACAGGATTAGAAAGGAGACATCAGAGGGACAGTCCAGGTGAGACGTTCTGGAGACAAAGTCAGAGAGGACAGACTGAGATGGTTCTGACCCGTGAAGAGGAGGGATAGTGGATCTACTGCTAGAAGGAGCTGCAGGCAGGAGAAGAAGGGGAGGAGCAAAGAGGAGGTTTGTTGATGTGGTGAGAGAGGACATGCAGTTGGTTGGTGAGACAGAGGAAGATGAAGAGGACAGGAGGAGATGGAGACATGAAGATCCACTGAAGGGAACGGACCAGAGAAGAAGCTGAAGGTCAAACAAACAAACATGGCGTCAGCAGCGAGACGATAATATCGACTCATAGATAAATAGTCTTTATTTCCATCAGTTCATTTTACGGCGGTCCGATTAGTAATATTATAAACACAATGGATTCCTCTCAGCGCCTCTTATCATGTCCAACACGTTATTTAGTAAAACGGCCTTTGAGGGGTTCACCTGTGTCGGTGACATCATCCGTGACATCATCAGTGACATCATCAGAGAGTCTGTGTTGAGAATACCCGCTAAATCCCCCGTAAACTGATGGTTGTCAGCGAGGATCTTTTTGACAGTTATTCTTCTCTGTGTTTTCATACGAGCCCCCGAGGTTACACTGAAACCCTCCCCCTCCTCCTCCTTAACCCCCCCAACCCCCACCCACCTGTTTAATCCCACTCTTCAGTCAGTTATGGTTCAGAAATGTTGTTTTGTCTGCGTCGTCTTAGAAGGCACCGTTTAGATTACTGCTGCTACATCCAACTGTCATCACACACACACACACACACACACACACAGATACACACACACACAGATACACACACACAGATACACACACACACAGATACACACACACACACACAGATACACACACACACAGATACACACACACACACAGATACACACACACACACAGATACACACACACACACACAGATACACACACATACACACACACACAGATACACACACACACACAGATACACACACACTCACACACACTCACACACACACTCACACACACGCTCACACACACACACTCACACACACAGATACACACACACACAGATACACACACACACAGATACACACACACACAAATACACACACACTCACACACACACTCACACACACACATACTCACACACACTCACACACACACTCACACACATACTCACACACACTCACACACACACACACACACACACACACACACACACACACACACACACACACACACACACACACACACACACACACACACACACACACACACACACAC
>VRLP01008125.1:0-18130 GCA_009660295.1 Lophius piscatorius
ACACAATTCAAATCTAATCACCCCGAGGTAAACAGAAAATTAGGAATCTAAAGTTAGCAGAGCGGCTAAAGTTAGCAGAGCGGCTGAAGTTAGCAGAGCGGCTAAAGTTTGCAGAGCGGCTAAAGCTAGCGGGAGCTCAGAGCCAGTCACAAGCCCTGAAGTCCTTGAACAAAGCCAGCATACTGAACAACGCTTACAAAATGTTATTTTCACTTTGAAATGTCATACATTGGTTTAAGATACACAATAATGAGGACGGAGGGAACATACATCTAAACAGGTCAGAGTACATTCACATCACACGATGCCCACCAGACTCCTTACTTCCACTGTAATCCTTCAAAATAAGAGCATTCAAAATACAATACTCATTATGATTTTAAAACTGTAAAGAAAAAAAAAATTGGAATGGCCGGTCGGACTTTATGAAAATTGGTGATCGGCCAAGGAAATCATAATCGGTGCACCTATATTGATTGGATCTATATCAAATCAGTGCTCTGACACATTCCGTATGTTTTTGTTGATTCTCAATCATTCAGATAAGGTGATCCTTAAAGGTTGAGTCTGAGGCAACTGGACTTATTTTGTAGCGTGGAAAGAAGCCACATTCAGTCCAGTTAAAATGTGGAAGCATGCTGCCAGTATGCTTACAGTTTTATTAATCTGATCTTCCTCCTGGGAAAAAAAACCAAAACAAAACCTGAAGGCATACAAAATACTTGAATCTTGTTTAAGTCTAAATTATACGCAGAAAAGTAAAGCGACAAGGAAACGAGTTCGATAAAATAATTGGGTGAAGACAAATTTGTTCAATTATTATTTCTTTGCTACAACCTCCATCATTCCGACAACTTTATGAGGCTGTTGGTTTGACCCACAACGAGCTTCTTGATGAATGTGATGAGGTCTTTGATTTCATGGATTGGAGTTCTTTGTGTGTTCTCACATCCAACAGTTTGTTTCTCCTTTCTATAACTTTCTGCATTCTATAAAAACACAGCTCGGACTTCTTGCTGAATGTAAGAGGTGTTTAAGGATAGTTTTAAATCATCCTCATGTAGCGACTGAAAGACACTCAGACTGGAAGAAGAGTGAGAACCGCTAAAACTATTAAGTAGCACGAAAAACCTTGCTCTTTTCTATTTAGCCTGAAGTCTAATCTAATTATATTTTATGAAGTTTGTGATCAGACAGATAGCAAGTTCTCTTGAACTGAAATTGAAAGCTGTTTGATCTCTTTCATGAAAAGAGTGAAATAGTGGTCCTGGTGTTGAATGCTGATTTTAAATGTATCTTTTAAGTCTTCTTTATCTTGTCTATCAGAGGGAGCTTTGCTAAGCAATTTATTGAGCACTTAATGAGAATCCAAACTTTCTGGACCGCTAACTTCCATGACAGTTAGACGTATAGCGCGAACACCATGTACATTTTGAGGCTTCTCAGGGGCTTCCAGTTTTCTTTCTGTTTGGTGGACCTAGATTACTCAGACATGTAGAGACATTCTTCAACTGCTGACACACAATATAGCTCATTATGTTTTTGATTGAATAATTCAAAGGTTCATTTCACTTTAAACCTGCAGTATCTGCATGATGTCATCTACATAGTGGTTACAGTTCCATATTTCACACTCTAGATTAGGCTCTGGAGCAAATGAACAGACAAATGTGATGATACACATCCTCCAACTTTTATTTCCAAAGGTGATATTAAGCACACCTTATATTAGAGCATGAGTTTCATCTCCTGATGTCCACAGGAAACGGAATACATCAGTTAGATAGCATACATGTTTGAAACAAAGTACAAACGTGTAAAATAATCATAGCAGGGTTTCTCTAAAAATGGTGCAGAAGTTGGTAACCCCATCAAGTGCCTTTTATTTATGTTTGAACATCTTTTGACACCCACACTGCGTGTGCACACAGTAACAAAAATTAAGTCACATAATTATTGATTTCATACAACGTAAAAATGATCTGTAAATATATATATTTATTCAAATTATATTAGATAACATTGTATTAACTTGATATGTTTTACTGCTGCTGAATCCTCTGTCCAAAAGGTGGGACCCAGGAAGCAGCACACTTTTATACAGGATGATACAACCAATGATGAACAATCAAGCTCAGACCTCAGAGGGGTTGTGGATTTGTTTAGCTTAGTTATTTTATGCGTTGTGTTTGGATTTGCATTTCTTCTTTAGATACAGATCGGGCTTTATATGTACACTGACGACGCTTATTATCCTAAAAATCCTTTCCTTCAGAGTCCACCTTTGACCCCTCGTGCCTAACGGCTCGTTCCCTCACATGCTAATTAGATGGCATTTTTCCTCCCCGGCTCAGAGAGCACGCCTTTTCCTCCGGCAGGTTCAGTGAGCAGCAGACCGCAGTGAAGAATCCTGCTGAAAGGAGAACAAAGGGATTCCAGAAGTCCTCGGAGGACTGGGTGATGTGTTGGAAACTGAATTTCTCTCATTATTCCTCTTTTGTTTTCTCCTCAGATTATACTATAAATATGCATAGGACACATAGGCAATGTTAGGTTAACTGTAGATAGTACCTTTTGCGTGATCTGAAATAGGCCCATAACCTTTTTCCAGGAGCATTCCCTTCTTAATGGTGCAATAATGTGTGTTAACTGAGTGACTGTGTTGACCTTCTTTCTGACCTTATGGCCAACCGGTCCTGATGTGCCTGGAAGATTAAGCTGAACCTCAGCCTGCAATTAATTGATCTGTTAAAAACCTCTCAACTCTGTCACCCTTTGACAGCCATTTGGCGCCCCTGCGAGGGAGATGGTCCTGGATGTCTTCTTCAATCACTTCCAAAGGAGCAGACATGACATGACTGACAATAGCAGGGTGCGATCCCATTGGACCCCGAGGCAGTTTGGGATAGCGATGGTGTCATTTCAGCAGGATTAGGAAAAAAACAGAACACGTTTATTGATCCCGAATAAACCATCTTCGCTGTCGTGCCTTGGAGTAAGTGCTTTTACTTTGCAGAGATTTACCCAGTAGATTCTGGATGCTTGCACTATGCTGGAAAAAGAACCCAATAACCCGATGAACTGCTTCTACTTCCTCCAAGGCACACTTGTTCAGTAGAAAAAGGTTAACAGTGGATGTTGCATTTCTTTATGCTGATAATATCCTCTGGGGCAACAAAGATAAATGCACAATATCACACAGAAAAGGCAATTTTCAGTATTACTGTAAAGCGGCCCTGAGAGATCAAGCATCTTTGTCAACCTCTGATACGTTCCTAGTCAGAAAACATGAATTAGTTGCTGTGAAATTAAATGCTGTCTGTTAAATCATTTACAATCAGTCCAGCAGTGAACGAATGCTGAATGTTTTCTTTCAGATATGAATGAATGAATGTGTGTGTGTATGTGTGTGTGTGTGTGTGTGTGTGTGTGTTTGTGTGTGTGTGTGTGTGTGTGTGTATGTGTGTTTGTGAGTATGTGTGCGTGCGTGCGTGTATGTGTGTGTGCGTGTGTGAGTGCGTGTGTGTGTGTGTGTATGTATGTGTGTGTGTATGTATGTGTGTGTGTATGTGTGTTTGTGTGTATGTGTGCGTGCGTGCGTGTGTGTGTGCGTGTGTATGTATGTGTGTGTGTATGTGTGTTTGTGTGTGTGCGTGTGTGAGTGCGTGTGTTTGTGTGTGTGCGTGTGTGTGTGTGTGTATGTATGTGTGTGTGTATGTGTGTTTGTGTGTATGTGTGCGTGCGTGCGTATGTGTGTGTGCGTGTGTGAGTGCGTGTGTGTGTGTGTGTGCGTGTGTGTGTGTGTGTGTGTGTGTGTGTGTGTGTGTGTGTGTGTGTGTGTGTGTGTGTGTTTGTGTGTATGTGTGCGTGCGTGCGTGTGTGTGTGTGTGCGTGTGTGAGTGCGTGTGTGCGTGTGTATGTATGTGTGTGTGTATGTGTGTGTGCGTGTGTGAGTGCGTGTGTTTGTGTGTGTGCGTGTGTGCGTGTGTATGTATGTGTGTGTGTGTATGTGTGTTTGTGTGTATGTGTGCGTGCATGCGTATGTATGTGTGTGTGTGTATGTGCGTGCGTGTGTATGTATGTGTGTGTGTGTGTATGTGCGTGTGCGTGCGTGTGTATGTGTGTGTGTGTGTGGGTGAGTGGGTGTGCAGGAGAATAACATTATACATATTGCAGACAAGTATAGTTCTAATGTCGTTATACTGCGTTTATCAGTTTTTGGACATACAAATCTAAACTTTATATAATTACAAATAATCAGCCAGCTAGATGTCAACATTTTACAACTTTCTGTTTGTTTGTCTGTTTACTAGTTTCCAGGATTATACATAAACTATTGGACATATTTTCATTAAACTTAGTTGGGACATGCAGCCACGGAGACACTTCCAGGTGTGTATAAAGTTAAAAAAAAAAGGTCTTTTACTGAATTTTCTGGATTGAAGAGTCTTCCCCATCATGAAGATCCACATACTGCTAAACTTCAAGGAATCATTCATATATCTGCTTCACTATTAACTGGAAACGAAAACCAATAACTGACACAAGTTATATTCTGACATGCTGCTGATGGTTACATTATAGATCCCCTCAGTGAGTCGTGACACGACATAAATACCTACTCAACTATCAAAGTTGTTGATGCAATTGGGACGGAGAGTCAGTCTTCCTCTTCTTCTTTCGGATGTTCCCTTCAGTGGTCACCACTGCGGATCATTTCTTTCCACATTGCCCTGTCCTCTGCATCTTCCTCTGCCACACCTACCAACTGCATGTCCTCTCTCAACACATCCAGAAACCTCCTCTTTGGTCTTTCCCTTTCCATGCTGCCTGCCAGCTCCAACTCCAGCATGTATTTAATATTTTATTACCGTTTTTAAACCACTCTCTGTAATTTTAAATTACAGAGTGGTTTATTTAATTTAAAATTACAGAGAGTGCACAATAATTTGCTGATCTGAATAGTTTGAACTGTAAACCCAAATAATTTATATACAAAAATCCAACTTATAAGAAAAACGTCGATCTTCTGATATAAGTTTATAAACTCAAAAGTCTTAAAATATTAGAAACAGAGTCTGTGGTGCGTGGAGTTTAAAATTAAATTAAGTTGAATTAAATGTCAAATGTTTCAAATGTATCATTATCTACAATCAAAGTTTAAATTCAATAAAACATTGGATTTCGATCTGCCACTCAAGATTTTTTAAGGTTGGTATAAAAAGGGTCACAACTCATTCCAGTTTGTTCATTTGTGCATTCAATCGCAGTACATTGCAGAACTGGGTCCGTCTGACCTCTGGGGGTCAGATTTCCATTGAAACGATGTCTGATTTTCATGTAGCCTGAGGACTGACATTGATTGATTGATTGTTTATTGATATTCCTACCCTTTCCTACTTTTCTTTCTTTCTTGGCACGTAGATAACTATAATGTATGAATGATGGGTGATGTGGTATCCAGATACTTTGGATAAAACGATACAATGACTTTTGGATGAATGATATAATGACAAAGTCTCCAGTGTTTAATTGCCTTGTGTGTTTATTTCAGAGCTTTAAAGGTCAGTTTGGTACCTGGATGAGGAATACAGCCACCATTAACTGGATTATTACATTATTATTATTATTATTACATTATCATTGTACTTATAGCTGACGGGCTGATTATAATTTGTATATTGGTATCTACTGTTTATCCCCTCCATTAGCCTGAAGACCATCATGGGCAACATCTGGCTCCAAAAGGTCACCGGCAATATGAACCTGGTTGAAGGAGAATAATAGTTCTGATGCTAATTAATTAGTATTTAAGAATGTCAATGAGGTTGACCATGAAAAATAAAAAAGATTGATCACCAAATAATAAAACAAATAAACAAATGGTGTTCTCAGGAAGAATAACTCCGGTGTAGGGAATACAGATGAATGCATTTATGGATCCAATCTCTACGAGGACGGAAGTTATTACCATCATTATTGATGTTTTGACTGACAAGACATAATGTTCACAGAATGCGCTGGCTAGAGGACTTATTTACACAATTGTTGTTTTCTGACAGCAGGTTAGTCTGATAAATTTCCATCTAAATTGTCTGATATTGATGTTTTGAAACTCAATAACTCTCAGAATGTTAGCCATCCACACCATGGGTGCAGAAAACATCCGTCATGTAAAAACTCATTGTCACTGCTCAATATATGAACGTCAAAAAAGTCTCATAAGTTTTATCGAAATTTGTTTTTTTCTGTTCTCCACTAACATTTCCTCCACGACACGCTGCGGTTTTACTCTCTATATCCACAACTTTTTGGGGGTATAATAAAGACAAAGGTGACATCATTAATTACAATCATACATCATTATAAGTTGATTTATATTATGCATGTGCGAGACAACGGCTCGGTTTTGTCTTTTTAACACTTCTTCCAGCAGATGACAAACTCTTGTTCCTTTTCTCAACTGTGATGAACAAACCCAAAACTGCACATCCCACACAGCAACCCAAGCAGTCAGGTGGAGGCAGAGGTGGCCCCCAGACAGAGAGCATTATTCTCACTAATTAGACCTGTCACGCTGGACCACAACACACATCCATCAGCCAATAACCAAACTGTCTGCCTCGAACGCCTAAAACACGCCTGTTCATTACCACACAAGGTAAAATAAATGTTCTCCAAAGGAATTTAGTTTCTGGCTCTCTCTCTGAGGCTTGTTTGAAGTCATATTTGTACACTTTATTTCTCAGAATGGAGTTTCAGGAACTTAGAGTTGATCCATAGACTGATATTTCATGACATGGATGAAGTAAATTGTCCAGATAAAGTGATATAACCCCACACTAATTGCACAACTGCACCTGTACTATTTTAATTCATATTTATATACAAGTCTTTGGAGATCAGACTCTTTCCCTTTTCCTTATATTTCTATGCACTGTATTCCTCTATCTATCTATCTATCTATCTATCTATCTATCTATCTATCTATCTATCTATCTATCTATCTATCTATCTATATGCCACATTGTCATGAAAATCAGTACCTACTAAATTGTAAATACCTTAATATTTCACATTTTTCATTGTATAATAATAGTATAATAGTGACTGTAATAATCGTTTTTTCTACATTTTTTTCAAATTTTCCAGACATACTTTGCCGAGGAGGTCATGTTTTAATCATAGTTCATTAGCAAGATAACAAAAAAGCTAATGGGACAGATTTTCATAAGATTTTACCCGGAGGTAAGATTTGGGATATCCTAGAGATGATTACATTTTGGTGATGTGAAATCATGACCTCTCAACGTGATGTGATGATATTTTTTTCTTAACCATTTTTTTAAGTTGTTTTTTTTGTTTTTGTCTTTTTGGCTATAACTCATAACTTGATGGACGAGTGGGTTTGAAACATTATCAAGAGGTAGGTTTTGCCAGATCTTAGAGATGATTAAATTCTGGTGACATAATATCCTGACATCATGATGTAACTTCGTAGTAACCTGTTCCTAATAATTGCAAAATATCACAATAGTGTCTACCTTGGTTGCTGTTGGGCCTTGGCAGATCTCTATGAGTTTTGAGTGATTTGTAGTTGAAATGTAAATGGACATAGTTTATGAAATAGTCTATAAAGTTTTACTTTGTCTCAAAGGGATTCAGTCTTTTAGAATCAACAACATTGTGTATGGCTTGTGAGTTTGTGTCTGTGTATGTAAATGTAAATATGTATATAACATAATTTGCTCGTCCTTAACTTCCCTCTGCTACATTTCCTCCTCTCATTGTAAATGTCCTAGTTTTCATATTTACTCTAGATTGTTGTTGACTCCATGTGTCGCATCATTGAAATAAGTTAGCTAACACGTATTAGCTTTTCACACAATTAAGTTGAAAATCACCATGGCAACACTTAAGAAGAAAAAAAAACTCTTAAGAAGTAAAAAGCATGAGACAGAACGACATAAAGAGCACAATTTATGACATGCAGCATAAGACAGGAAGTAGAAACTCAGGCCTGTGTGTAACAAGAAATTTAAATTATGCATGTGTCATTCCATGTAAGTTAACTAAGGCCAGAAACGCAGTCTGATTTGAAATGCCTATCCTTAAAACAGGTGGTAATCAATGCATTCCGTGGTGTAATTAAACATCTTCCTGTCCTCGGTGCTCAGGCCTCCTCCTCCAAACAGCATTCACAGCTTTATTGGAAGATGTTGTGGCTTGTTATCCTCATGGGCTCAACCAGGTGCTCCACTCCACCTCGTGCAAGTCAACACATGCCCCGACTTCTTACTGCACAGTTAGCAAAATCCACAGTATTCTGCAGGATTCTGATCCTGCTATGAAACACAGTGGTTGCAATATTCCTGCACTGATACAGTGTGTGCAGAAAGAGTGAGACGATCTGACATAGCCCCAAGGACTGACATCCCTGTGTTCTGATATCTTGTGGTTGGCTTTGCCTGTTTTATGCCTCTCAATATTCAATCTATGGCCAATTATTATATCTCTATATAGGAATATTATGAAATAGTCATCGGCACCGCTGCTGAAGATCCTTTGTGTTAACATATTAACTCATAAAATATTTCAGGGATCATTTTCAAATTTTATACCCGCACAGACTTGTTGCGAGGAAGAACTGGGTTTATTTTTCGGAAAGGTCTGTTGAATATTTCTGACACAGGGGGAGCTTTATCTCCAAATGTTTTAGGGCCATCATTTCTCATCCGTTGGTCCGATTTTTCCAAATTTGTTGAACATGACTCAATTCGAGGAGATCTATATTTTGTAAATCCCATTTCCTCCTAATAGTTCATATTTGACTCTCTAGTGGATGCTTTATTATGAAAAACACTTTATTTGAGAGTCTAGAGTTTATAAGTACTTCATGGCAGCCAATGCCTGACCTCAGGAGGAGAAGGAGGTCGTACCCCGTCAAAGTACTTAGGTCATGCTCATATACAAGTTTATGTAATCGGTTCAAGTATGCGTTAACTGTTTTGAGTCCGAAATCTCCTCCAGCGTCGATATCCTGTGATCATCCTGACTATCTGAGTATCATAACCTGCATTTTCTTTGTTTTAATATCCGATCGTGTTCAGTTGGTTCTCCCCTTCCTTCACGTTCATGGTTAACCTCAGCGTCACTTGTTCCAGCATATCCCTCATGTTAGCTGTTTAACTTTATCTTTTCTGGAGTTGTTCTGGTTCGGTTCCCGACTCTGTCCCGTAACATAGAATCATCAGTCAGATACAATATGATATGCTTTATTGTTTTCTGTCACTGGATTTGGCACCGGACCGTCTCCACCACATGGCTGCAATATGGTTCAGGGAGAAAATAACAACAACAAGAAAATGAATAATAATCAATTTTGGGGTCCTTAGTATGACAGTCGCTGTAGGAAATGCAGGAAGAACATCAATTCAAATAATTTGAGTTATGCGAGAAAGTTATATAAAATCAGCAAAGCGAGGATTTCTTCAATAAATGCAACAAAAACTAACTCTTGTTACAGAGTAGCTATAAGTAATACAACGGACGGCGAGAATAACAATCGTTTTTTTTGCGATAATAGTACCTGTCAGGGGGTGGGAGAAGGCAGTTAGTGAACATTTTGTCACTTGAGGCAACAAGAACTAGAACATTCTGCCCTGATTTGTCGATATGTTGGGAGCAGGAGAAGTGGGCAAACTCAGGGATCCGAACATTGTTGTTCTACCAAATTTATTCTGGACAGCAAACTGAAAATAAGAGAAAGGCTCAAACAGCAGAAGCAATACTCCCTCGTCAGGACTCTTAGCCGGTCGCAAAACACATTAATAATACCACCTCGACTCAAAGGTGGATTTTTCTTTCATAGTGACGGATGAACCATCACAAGTCTTTGAAAGTCTTCAATCACTTTGTACACATTTCTAAGGAGCTCTATCCTTCCTCCTATGCTCACTTGTTGAAACTGCCACAGTTAAAAATAGAGATAGAAATGTAGTATGAGAGAATTCAATAAATGCTCAACATGTTTATTATTTAAAGCCGTGCACACCCACGGGTGTTTGTACTCACATGTTGGTAGGAGATCTACCGCGGCTGTTGATGCCTGAAGCCGCGTAAGAAACGATGTGTAGTCAACAAATGAAGTTACCGGTAAGAATGATAGAAGCACTGAATACAAAAGTCACTTTAACCAGAACCATATCACAGTCGTCCTTGAATAATGTGGAATAATGGTTCCACTGCGGGTCATGAACCAATACTGAACAAAGCGGTCGCTTTCAGTTTATTCATATATCGCATGAGACTGAGGTGTTACTTTAATCTGCTGATATGATATCGTATGACAACGAATCACCCGGTACCGACCAAAAATAGTTCACATTTTACTAACCAAGGGGAACTTATCATTTTATTTTTTTACTTTTACAGAAAACACTGTCAGACATAATTTTACATTTATTTTAGGAGACTTAATCAGGGGAATTTCTCGTACAACGCAGGGGATTGAAGGCTTTTTTGGGGATATATCCTCGGTGTCGGTGAAGACAGCGTAGGTCTAGTTATTACTAGTTATTATTGTTATTGTTGAATTACTTTTCTCTATGCTGTGTTCCTGTATAACACTGATGCATATGCAACAAGCACTACAGGCATATATACTGTAAATATATAAATATATGAGGTATTAGAGTTATGATCAAACGGGCGACATCACATCTTATTAAAGAAATATGTACGCATTTATTTTTGCGAGACTTTGGAGGCTGTTTATCAGTGCAATCAAACTCCCAGGGCTTTTCAAGCAGGTCTTTGATCATGATCAGGCGAGTGGTTAAAAATATCTTTAACAAATACCTGCAAGGTTCTGGGTTTCATCCTGTAGGCCTGAGCGGAATTCAGTTCAATTTCCTGTTGCAAAACAAAATCAATCAATGGGGATCATAGATAAAAAGCCCACCTTAATATGTCAGGACTCAACATGTACGGAGAGATTCATATGTCAAAACCTTTTAAATGCTTGGTTTTATACACAAACATCCAACGCAGTCATTCATCACTGCGGGTGTAGACATAGGAAGTGACTAAATCTGAGCGAGATAGCAAGAGACAGGGGGAGATCTAATATTGATTCAACACTAAAGGACTTTATGCCTCCGTGACCAACATGATGCGTGCAATTCACACAGCTATGCAAATAAAAATAAATAGTAATATATAAAAGAAACGAAAATGCCACCTCAGGAGGACTTTCTGACGTCTGTTAAGAACATTTCTCAATTTTCTAGTGTTTTAATCCCTCTCTGCTGTTTTCAGATTCTCATTCTGCCTTTCCTTTCACAGTGGCGTAATACGCCATGATTAATCCTGCAGAAGTGCTCGCTGTGATCCGGGAACTCTAAATGACCAGATGAGAGCCAGAGCTATCCGAGCCAAACTCCTCGTGGCTCTGCAAGCAAATGCCTTGAATCCAAGTTTACATTTAGTGATCAGAGCAGCGGCGCTTTTCATGAAGAGCATTTTGCCATGCAGATGTTCAACCTGAGATTTGAATAAACACTCCTTCAGCCTGCTTGAATGCTGCCTGTAAATTCCTCTTTTCAGAGAGAATTGCCCGACCTTTTCGCCTTGAGTTTGATTTATTGCATCACGACTATCCTTTATGCACTGATCTATGGTTTTCTGTCAGCCGCAGAAATAACAATTTAATTTAGCCCAGAGTTTGTGACGTTAAAAATGAGCAAAGTGTCACATAGCTCAAGCCCCCCTCACTCTCACCCTCCCGGTATTCTCAGATGAAAGGGGAAACAAATATGTGGGGTGGTGCAGTGGGGATTTCTGGAAGGCCTCTCCTTCATCCTTTTGTTGTAGGTTCAAAGAATAGCTCACAGGGGAGCGATCTTCCTCTTTCTCCTCCTGAGATCAGGCGTTGGCTGCCATGAAGTACTTCATTGCTAGAGCAGTCACATCGCTCTGCTGTTGTTAAATAGGTAGACATAGGTGCAAAACGTACTGAATTCTACACCCATCCCTGATCCCTCAGGGATGGGTGTAGAATTCAGTCAAATGGTATATAATTCAGTCAAATGCAGAGAAATAATTTCACTATGTAGTATTTTGTATGGCTGTATGTGATCAATAAAGGATTTCTTCTTCTTCTTCTTCTTCTATTCAGCAGTTTGAATCACGTGGAACAAAATGCATCTTGATTTTAACAGGAGGAAGTTCATTTTTCACCTCAGAAGTCTTGTGGATTAATTGAGAACAATGCAAATATAAGAAGCCTGTGTTGTCATCCCCAACAGCAAAGGTATACCCCCCAAAAGCCCCCAATCCCCTGCTTGTTACAAGCAATTACCCTGATTGAACTCCTCAAATTAAATGTAAAGTTGTGTACAAAAAAGCGTTTTTCATAAAAAACCTCCCCAAGTGAGTAGATTTGAACTATTAGAGTAAAATATGATCAAATAAACATAGATATCCTCTAAATGATTCATATGCCCTAAATTTGGACCAAATCGGTTAAGAAATTATGGCCTGAAAACTTGTGGAGATGAAGCTCCGCCTTATTGCAGAAATATTCAACCGACCTTTCCCTAAATCAATCAGGATCTTCCTCGTGCTATCGTCTATGAGGGCATAAAATGTGACCATGAAATATCTTTTGAGTTATTACATTAACATGAAGGATCTGCATCAATGGCAGCGATGACAGTTACATAATATCCCAGAGTGTTTGGGGAAATAATTGTCTATTTGTATGTTTTAAGATTATGATTACACCCCTACGTTTATAAGGAAATAATTCAATTTGCCTTAAAACTCTAAAACAAATGCTTCTCACTGGCTTTGCATGATATTTCTTAAGTCCCCCCTCAGGGAGAGAACTACATGAGAAATGTTATAGCAAGCTAAGCAGTAGTGAGGATCCATACCAACTACTTGATACGCCCCAAAATCTCATCAACTCCTCCGCTCCTGAGGACCATTGTTTTTTTTCTCAGGGGTCTGCTCAGTATTCAGGAAGAGAATTCAGCTGCCGATGGAGTCACATCCTTATCCATGCTGTGATTGGTCTTCAATGACGTCCAGTATGACTTAACTAGTCCAGTATCTTGCACCAGGTAGTCTTCATCAGTGTTTTTTCACTGATGGGCTCAGCCACAAAGTTATTGCATCACTCCTCTCCAAAGAGGTCTTTCATCGAGTGGCGATGATGTAATGCCAAAAAGTCACTTAGGCCGGAGGGTGTGGGTGTGCATACAGAGAGTGTGACATCAACACAACCTTCAGAGGTCGGCATCCTACGGACCCCCCCCCCCAGTGTCAGTTGAGAGAGAAAAAAAAATACATCTGTAAATCCTTGCCCATTTAGAAATTCCCAGATTAAATGTCTCGGCCACAGATTTATAAACTGAAGGTACAGATTCACAGATACATTTTTTTTCTTTCTCAATTGACAATAGGGGGGCTGCGTAGCAATCTGTCCTAACTCAATGCCACTTTCTTTCAGCTATGACCCCAACCTTAATATAGTTTCATATAATAATCAGTAATCAGCCATAACATTAATAACACTGACGAGTGGAGGGAGACTAGCATTAATTATTTTACTTCCGTCAGATGGTGCGAGCAAAATTCTGAAGACTAGATGACTGGGTCATAGCATTTCAGAAACTTCTGGTCTTGTCAGGTTTTCTTGGTCTACAGCGGTTACTAAAGAGGTCTAAGGAAGGGAGGTCATTCTAATGTTATGGCTGGTGGGTGTGTGTAAACAATCAGGGATGTTCTGCTACATTTGCTGACGTATCAGAAATTAATAAGATGTGTTATTTTGGAAGGTTGTGACGCCGGCTGGTTTAGGTTGACGATGATTTGTGAGCTACACTGAGGACCCCAACGCTGGCCATTGTCAAGTTCATTCGATGATGATAGTATGAAGAATGACAACACAGAGAGGCATATTTAAATATGAAACCATTTCAACTTTTGAAATGACCCATCTCCATTTGAATAATTACAGGGGTAAACAGTGGATTTCTCCTTTTCTGACCGAGCGTACGCACATTAACACACATCCCTAGATGGTATGAATAATGAAATAGCTTATTTCTCTTGCTGTAAATATCCTTTTGATTAAAAGTACCTCAGACCACCATCACTCCTGAACCCCATGTGGATGCAGTGCTTGTATTCTCTAATAACCTTCTTTTAATCCCCTGATAATTTGAATGCATACATTATCCAGCAGCTTTGTCAGAAAACACCTTAGAGAATATGAAATATTTATCAGAGCTCACATCACAGGTTGCATCAGTCGGACCAGAGGGAGCAATGATACAACCCATTATATGTACTTCTAAAGTCCTGAATAATTTCAGTTCTGCTCAAACACACACTTCCTTTAAATACTCACATGGCAAAAAAGAACTGCCATACAAGAAAGAATCCAAATATTCTTAAATTATAATCAAATTGTTTTGAAATTGGCAAAATAAAAAATCTGCCGGTGGGGGAAGAAATGTTTGCTTGTCTCGAATTATTAAAAACAAGCTTAAAAATCTAAACACTGAAATAGTGTAACAGTGTTTTGCTGATTAAAAGCAATGAAAAGTAATTTATATAAGACGGATTCTCTCTGCTGATTGAGCTGATTTTAAAAATCTATACCTTCTGTCAAGATAAGTTATTGGGACAAAAAAGCTAATAATGACCAAATTTTTTTTTTCGTAAATAAGATTATTTATGCTAATGGGACAAGATGTATTTTCTTTGAGACAAAGAAACATTATGATGTTTTCACCTTCTTGAAATCCCTTTATCTGCAATGCAGTCCTTCCCTGACTTGTGGCTGACCTCAGCTGGACACGAAGACCTTGGCTCAGGGGAAAATTGACAATATACCTTTCATAATATATGGAGTAATCTGTTTAAATTTGGCTGAAGCAGCTAAATGGTTTACCAGTGTCATATAATGACCAGATAGTGGATTATGAGGATGTCGGAGGATTACAAATGACAGAAATTGAGCTCAAATTAAGTTTTGGTCAGCAACTCTGCGGGGAGACTTTCAAGGGCAGTAGGTTCAATAGTGAGTCATGTAAACGGCTCTGGATCAGACACTGGATCTAATGATAAACCAATCATGAGGGATTTCCCTTCAGATGCCACCTAAGAAGAAAAGAAAACTTCCTTTTGGATATATTTGAAGTTACTCATTGATTAGTTTCTTAAACGTGTGGTTCTGGTTGAACAGCGCGTATAAAGGGTGCTACTTGTTTTAATCAGCCTGCAAGTTTGAGCACATTTTGGGTCAAGGCCTTAGGGTGCTCGGGAGAAAAAGCTGGTTCAGTGTCAAACTTCTTATGATGACTGCACACTGCAGCAGCTCTTTGTGCCACACTGGGTCCTTCATTAAGATGTAGCTCCAGGTACATTTTAATTGGTGAGAGTAGGGTGGTCTATCTGACTTCCACATCTCTCTAGGGTTAGCCATGCTACCATTTCAAATTAATCATACGCAGTGCTGGATTTAACCAAAATGCATAGAATTGCTCTTTCCAAACGGCGACCAATGATCTTTTATCAGTCTGCTCTGATTTTATTAGTTGAAAAGCGGAGTATGGATCTATAGCTACATGCCAAACTGTCCTCGCTGCCCGTCTTTATGTTCTAATAATTTAGTCGTCGTTGGCAGGACTTAATAGAAATGCACTTCCAGCACCTTTAACATCCCTCTCTATCTGATATATTTCTTAATATGTGCCCGTCCATTCCCAGCACTTTCCCAGAATCAGCTGTCTCACACTAGGAAATACCAGCTGGAAGATTGGAACTTTAATGATCCATGTGGGCAAAGGATCATTAGTTCAGCCACATTGAGTGTTTTATCTGTAGCATATTACAGAGCATAAACATAAGTTTGTGTCTGAAAACTCAAACTACTTCATACAGATGGAGAATTTAGTTGGTAAGAATTTCACTTGTTGGAGCAGCTTTACACCCAACACTTACTGAAGAACCAAGAAGAATTATTAACCCTTTCAGTATAAAAGATAGCTTAGAAATTGATCGGAACATGTCTGATTTCGTAAATTTGGTTAGATTAACACATATGTTTATGAAAATTTGAGTTGAGAAGTTAACTGCAACTCCAAGTGTGCATTTCCCTATAACTGAATCTAATGATTTGCTGTCAGACATTGATTACAGGTAGATGCAAACAATCACACGGGATTTGCACCTTTATAAAGATGAATGCAAATTGAATTGTTTCCTCCTCATTTGTCTTACCCTCCCACCAGATTTCATGAAAGGGCATCATGTATGTTTGCATAATCCTAATAAACAAACCAGAAAATAGACTAAACATGTAACAGTAGTATGCCCTCCTTAGTCACCACACGAAGGCGTCATTCTTGGGGACTGATGTTTAATCATTTTTCAACCACCATCAAACACTGGAGAATTAAGGACACATAAATGTAACAGAACATTTATGTCTTCATGCTTCTGCATGCTGGTGGACTAATAAGGATTTCTTGACTTACTGATCTAGATGGGTTGATTATTTGGCTTGAGACCGTTCATGAAATGTCTGGCAGAGGGAGAGAGGCTGCCATGAGGTCATGAGATGGCCTTCATTGGTCGCATGTTCAGACTTGCTAATCGTCAAGTGACATGATGATTGAAATAAACGTTCACATACAGAGATAAGGGTTAAACAATAATAAAATGAATAAATTCACACATTGCCGATACCAGAAGGTAGGGAGGGAGGTATTGGATTTTGGGGTCAGGCAACTGTGTCAGGGAGAGAGAGTTACTTCCTCTAGTTAATCGCCTCTAATTAGTTTTTACCCCGTTCATTTGTCTGTTTGTTTGTTAGCAATGTTACGTAAAAACTACGACGGAATTCCATGAAATTTTACTTATAGATTTTGGCATGTCAGAGAGATCATTCAAATATGATGATATTATGTTTATGACCTCACGACTGTAATGCATGATTGACCAAAAAAATAGATGGATTTAAATAAGATTTTACCCCAATGCAAGTTTTATCCTAGAGACATTTCGCGTGTTGCTGAATTTAGAATACAATAAAATAATAAAGCTGGTTGGAGTGGTGGCGTCACCTTGTGGTGAAAGTGCTGTCTTGAAACAGTTTTCTTTTGCTGTCGATAGACAAAGCGTTCTAGAGTTACCTTCGTTGGAGTTTTCGGAGGATTTAGAAGCTGCTAATAAATCATATTAATGGACGACCCTGCATGAAGTTTTCCTACATAAAGCGATCTAATTGATTCTGATCACATTAATGGTTAAAACTATCTCGAAGGATCGAGAAAATATCCCTCTTTGTCAGTGTAGTTGTTTCTGAAATCACACCGAAATCATTTTCAGTGATCCTTTGTAATTACTCATTTTAGATTCTTTGTATTCTTCCATTTTTAGTGTATGATTGTTTTATCATTTATATGTATGTATGTATTGTGTTGTGTCTATTCAATTGTTTTCACACTTTTGTGCTACTCTCTTGGCCAGGAGACTCTTGAAAAAGAGAATTTTGGTCAAATAAAGGCTACATAAAATGTCTAACATGGGTACTGTAGAGCCTTGATGGAGGTTTGCGCTCTCTGAGTGCATTCTCTAGTTATCACGGTTGTCTTGTGTTGAACCCACATATCTGCAGTGGTGGAGGGAACATCTGAGAGAGACATTCAGAGATTGACTGAGGCTGAAGCCTCAGAGAAAGAGCAAAGCTGCAGTGTGAACTTTGGTTTATGGACCAGGACCGTCGTAATAGCTCCCCTATTGCACAACCTAGAAATATGCTGGTGTCACTGGAGGGAAATTCTTCTGATCACGAAGGTCATTAGGATTTATCATCTCGGCACAATAGATATCTGTATATAAAAAATGTAAACGGCATGATGGATGAGTCCGGGGATTACCGGTTATAAGGGTTCATTAGTTTGACACAGAGGATATTGATATAGATCAAATAACTTCAACCTCAAAAGGGATAGATAGATAGATAGATAGATAGATAGATAGATAGATAGATAGATAGATAGATAGATAGATAGATAGATAGATAGATAGATAGATAGATAGATAGATAGAT
>VRLP01008126.1:0-18127 GCA_009660295.1 Lophius piscatorius
ACGACTGACACATTTAAAAAAGGACTTAAAACTTTCCTTTTTAGCAGAACCTATAACTTTAATTAACATTGCTGCTTTTTGGTCAGGCTTTTATATAGTTATTACATTTTTTTATTGATGCTTTTATCTGCTTTTACTTTGTAGCACTTTGAGATTTGATCCAAATGTAAAGTGCATTATAAATTAAATGTATTATTATTATTATTATTATTATTAAATAAATACAAATAAAATTATCATATGTTATCATGAAAGTGAGGTGCGCCACCTCTGCCCTGCCATACCTGCCCTAAATAATGTCTATCACCTCCGGCCGGAGTCTCCACTTCCCGAGGGTTGCTTCTGACGGGAGGGAAGGTGTTGCTGCGCTGTTCCGCACACCTGAAATACATGCAGCCCTGAGACACTGCAAATGGGGGAACGCCCATGAGAGGAGTCGTTGTGTCACAAGTAGGGACTGTCTGGATCTAGTGCCCCCCTGATGGTTGATGTGTTACATTGTAGAGCTGTTGTTTGTCCGAATGAGATCATGCCTGTTTCTCAGGACTGGAAGAAAAATGCCTGGGTACTGGGAACAACGCACAGTGTTCCAGTTCCAGCACATTTATATGCACCAGCCTCTGCTGGGAACCCACTGGCCTCTAACTGTTCTACACTGCCAACACCCGCAACCTGAAAGGGAGGCGTCTGTTTCTACCACCTCCTGACCGGAGGCTATCCTCCCTGAGGGGGCCCCTGTTGTCAGGTGTGACCTCCTCCTCCAGGGTCTGAGAGCCAGAAGACACTGCCCAGACCATTTTGTATCCGTGCCACTTGGGGTCCAAGTGGAGACCATTCACCAAGATCTGAAGAGGGCACATGAAGAGTAGGCCTAATGGGACCAGCATCAATGTTCAAATCAGCATACCTATCAGCCGAAGGAAGAAGCTGTATTTCTGCATCCTGCTGTGTTGGAAGCGCCCTAGAAGCTGAAAAATGGCAGCCACGCGCTTCGGAGAAAGAGAGGCTCTCATTGACAAAGAGTTGAGCATCAGCCCCAGGTAACTGGAAACCTAACTGGGTGTAAGATTTCTCTTGGTATACCTGACGGTACAGACGAGATGGTTCACATGGCTGAGGAGAACAGCTGTGTCCCTCACATCCTGCCCCTGAGTTTGGTAGAGGATCAACCAGGTGTCCAAATAAGGTAGGATTTTCACACCTCTGTAATGGTGATAGGATGGAGCAACGCACCTCGGAAATATTCATGGTCTAGGGACAGCCAAAATGGAAGAAGCCTGAACTGATACACCTTGCCCATTAAGGCAAACCAGAGGAAACGCCTGTGATGTTGAAAAATGGGGACATGACAAAATATGCATCCATCAGGTCTATTGGTACAAACCAGTCTCCTAGTGCTACGGTCTGGGGGATCTCTGCCATGCATAGCATGTGAAAGGGAAGAACCTTGAGGAACCGGTTGAGCCCTCTTATGTCCGGCATAAGGCGAAAATCCACCATCCTTCTTTGATACAAAATAAATCGAGTAGAACCAATCGAGTGGTACTTGTGGGTGTACAACCTCAATGGTATCCTTCCCGAGGAAGGAGGCCACCTCGAGGCTCAGGACTAGGGATTTTTGACCACATTGACCACAAACTGTATTTCTTTCTGTTTATTCTGCTTTCCTGTGCTCTACAACGCTGCCAACACAGCCAATTGCTGTTTGAGCCCTCTTAAGTTCTTCTTTGACTCGCGGTTAGCCTCGTGCTCCATCGCTTTTTGAGTCTTTTCTTTCATCCTTTTTCTGATTCTACCCCAACTGGACTTCCATTGAACCGAAAGTCATTTCCCAAAAGTCGGGACAGTTATTCCCGACTTTCGACTCCGCTGTGATTCTACTCCAGTCTGTTTAGCCTGGTCACCTGTTAGCCACCGAACAGCTATTAGCCCTCATTGACGAGCTGTAAACCGGCCTTCTCATTGCTGGACTGTCACCCGGACTCTTTCCACGACTGGACCTCTGATGGTGTCTACACTCCTGACTTTCACTGACCTGTTTCGGTCCCATCCATCCGTTTGGCTCCGCTGCTGTTGCCTAGTCCCCGGCTTACAGCCTAGTGGCTAGTAGCTAGCCGCTGTCATGGTGCTCCTTAAATGCACCGCTCTGCAATTCCTGAACCTCTCCTGTCACCTCACTCCAAACTCCCTTGCCGTCATTAAATCCAACAGACTCCTGCGGTCCGTTAGATTTAATGTCCACAGGACAGCCCATTGCAAGTTTATTTACTCCAATCAGGCCATTCCCACGATACAATCTGACTAGCTCTCTGTCGCACCGCTATGTCGTCATCAGAATAGACTCCACATGCAACCTAGCAATCTGAAACCTCTCATCTGTATGGTAAAACCTTGTTCCTCTCAATCCTTCTGCCTCAGAATCTACACACATCAACTCTGCGACATTCATGCTGCAGAATGCTCGCTCCCTAACCAATAAAGCACTTCTTATCCACGACATCATTACTGACAGTACAATTGGTTTTCTATGTCTTAGGGAAACTTGGCAAAACCAACAGGACTATTTCTCCCTCAACCAAGCAACACCCCCAGATTATGTCTATCCACCAAACAATCAAAATGACATCCTGGTCAGAGAGATTGCGTTACCCACTGTCACTTCTCTGGAATGTCTCGCGTTCTCTTTAGCTGGATGCCCTCACCTCCAGGTTGTCCTCATTAACTGCCCCCCCAAAGCCTCCACGACATTCATGTCTGAGCTATCAGATCTACTCACCACTGTCTGCTTCTCCTACTACACTTTTCCATCGGCGACTTCAACATCCATGTGGACTCCTCCAAATGCACGTTTGCCTCTGACTTTTTCCTCACTACTGGACTGTTTCAATATATCACAACATGTCCAAGGTCCCACCCATGCTAAATGTCACACGTTCGACCTGGTTTGCTCCACTGGCACATCTCCCTCACACCTGCAGTGCCTGGACCTTGCCAACTCTGACCATCATGCCGTCCTCTTCACTATTCCTGTCCTTCAACCCAGGCAGCGCACTAAACCCTCATTCACCTTCAGGAAAATCAAAGCGGTGAGCACACCAGTCCTGTCAAACTTGTTAGCCACCCATCTGGACTCCGATCCCCCTGACACCATGGTTGATGGCCTGATAACCCGGTACAACACTGCCTTTGCCCTCTGACTGGACTCTCTCGCCCCCTCAAAACCCGGACTGCTCAATGATTCAACCTTGAACTCCGCTCCATAAAGACCTTTGGTCGTCAACTTGAGAGGCTCTATAGGAGATCTGGCCTCACCGTCTACCTGGAGGCCTACAAAGACCATATCCGGTCCTACAAGGACAATCTACTAGCAGCTCCTAGCGCCTTCCTCCCCCCTCCACATTCACCTTTACATGAAGACACTGCTCCCCCCACTGCACGCCTGCCTTATCCCAAGCTATCCTCCTTCGTCCCTGTGGATGCCCACCAAGTGACGAAGCTTGTCACTAAGGCTAAGGCCTCCACCTGCTCCCTGGAACCAATGTCCACAGCCCTGATCAAGGCCTGCCTGCCTGCCCTGTGCCCTACCATGGTCACCATCATTAACACCTCCCTGGAATCTGGCACAGTCCCCTCCAGCTTCAAAACAGCATCTGTCATCCCCGTTCTTAAAAAGCCATGTTTGGACTCGGAGGATTGAAACAGCAACCGGCCGATCTCCAACCTTCAGTTGCTTAGTAAAATCCTGGAAAGAGCGGTTGCCGCCCAACTCCATCAGCTCTGTGCTCATATGTCCAATCATGAGCACAGAGACTGCCCTCATCAAAATCACCAATGACCTTCTCATAGCAGCAGATTCCAGCCATATCTCCATCCTCATCCTCCTTGACATCTCGGCAGCTTTTGATAGTCTCCCACTCCATCCTCCTTAACCGCCTAACTGACCACTTAGGACTCACCGGAACAGCCCTCTCCTGGTTTGAATCTTATCTTTCCAACAGAAAACAATTGATCACCATAAGTGACTCCAGCTCCTCCCCAGCCCCAGTCAACCAAGGCGTCCCTCAAGGTTCTGTGCTTGACCCAATCCTCTTCATCATATACATGCTACCCCTTGGTCAGATTATCCGCCATCACGGTCTCAGTTTCCACTCCTACGCCGACGACACAGCTCTACATCAGCACCAAGCCATCCATCCACCTCCCTCCCCAGTCCCTAGTCAAATGACTACAGGAAATAAAACATGGATGTCATCTAACCTCCTCAAACTAAACTGCAGCAAAACAGAGCCATCACTCCCTGACTCTGTTGCAGAGTCCCTCATCCACGCCTTCATCACCTCCTGTCTGGACTACTTTAATGGAGTCCTGTCCGGGGTACCCAGCAAATCCAAAATTCAGCAGCTGGGTTTCTCACCCGCACCATGCCGTTGCAGCACATCACCCTCACCCTCATCCACCTTCACTTGCTTCCTATCAAATCACGCATCAACTACAAACTCCTCATGCTCACTTACAAATCCCTCCATGCCCTTGCCCCTCGAGTACCTCACCTTACCTTCTCCACACCTACACTCCTTCTCTGAGGTTTTGCTCCTCCAACACTGGTCTGCTCTCCACCCCCCACACCAGGCTGAGAACATTCGGCGACAGAGCCTTCAGCGTTGCAGCCCCCGCCCTCTGGAACTCTCTCCCCCCTGAAATCAGGAATTCTGAAACATTGGACATTTTCAAAAAACTCCTCAAGCACTGCAGGCCCCTGAGGTTCAGGTCCCCACCACCCCCTGCCCCGAAGGGCAATGGAGGCCTCTTTGCACCTGAAAGTTGGTGCAACGGTGCTGGTCATCTGGTATTGAATAGAGTTGGCCCCTCGATTACCCACCCCGACAAGCAGGTGGTTCGGGGCGATTGGAGCCAGGTGTCACAAAGCTCCCCTGCCTTGGAGAAGACCAAGGTAACTGTTTTAGACTGGCAAGCTGTTGTCTAGCTTGATCAGGCAGTACACTACGCTCCAGGGCCTGCTGAGCAGCTGGCCCAAACGTCTAATCTGGTACTATTGGGAGTGAATGGAGTGTCTGTCGACACACCGCCGACAATGGGGACTGAGCCAACCACACCTGGCGACGTGCCAGACATCAACCTACACAACTCCCTAGTCAGAAATTCAAATGCCAGCAACAACGCATCGCTGAGAGTCTGGACAGCAGGATCCAGCCCTGAGTCCTACAGAGCTTGGGCCAGGACAAGGTGTGAGAACAGAGAATTGCCAAGGCGGCCCATACATGCAGCAATGTTGTACTCCTTCTCAGGAGATAACTTGTAATCTGGCATTGAGTCCACGGGCTGAAAGCCTCAAAGCCACATCCGAGGTGACAATGAGTGCTGCAATATAGGGCTCAACCGGGACAAGTTGGTCAAAGCCATAGCAACCTGCCTTATGCATAGCTGCCAGAGCTCTGCCATCACTAGGGTGTTGGGAGAGAAACTTTGAGTCTGTCCAGCACCTGCGAAGCTCAGCAATGCAAGGCTCAGTGAAAGGCACAGTAAACGTAGAGGACAGAAGTGGCTGCCTGAAAAATGCGTTTACAGGCACAGTTGAAATTGAGATTTTTTTTGTAATCCTTAACGCGCCAGGGTTATACTCTGGCTGTATCATGTCCTGGCCGGACACCTAATCTCTCAACGAGCTTCCCCCCGACCCCTCAGAAAAGGCACGAGGGGTTAATCTTCAGTCCTCATTTGCCTTTCACCTTCATCGTTATAAAACAAGGTTCATGACGCCACTGTGGACAGCATCTCCTCCTCCTGATAATGAGGTTGTTCTGCAGCTGGGCTACTCAGCGGGGCTTGCATATTATGACCTGGCTGAAGATTTTGCAAGTGGGCTTTAATCAATGCAAACTTGGTGGACAGGGCATCAACCTTATGAGCTAAATTAACAACCTTCTTTGACTACCTGGGAGGTCCACCAGACCCGGATGCACGCCGTCTGGACAATGGCCAATTACTGCTGGCATCAGGCGAAAGCACCGTTGCCACAAACTTAAGTGAGGTTGCAGCCGTGCTAGCTGAAGGAGAGAACTTCAAGCGCTGGAAATCAACCTAAACAAATTATGGTGTGTTTTTCATTTCTCAATTCTATCTGTTTAGCATGAATCAGATCATCACCTATGACAACATTTTAAGTATATTAGAATATCAGAGCTTCACACTCTAATTATTAAGGGCATGTTATTTTGGGTAGGAATGCATAATATATGAGTTCTAAAATACAAACCAAAAGTTGCTAAGGAATATTTTTGCATTATTTGCATGGTTGGCATTTACAGTGACTATTGGTAATATTTGTGGTTGCTCAGTTGTTAGGTGTTCTCTCTAACATTAACTGATCAGTGGACCAATGAAAACAGTTGAAGCAGAACTGCCGCAGTAATGCAGTAGCAAGTCAGAAGACATTGTCGTAGGTTGTACAAGGAAGAGGCTGTTCAACACTTTTTGGCACGATGAAAAAGACTGGCTTTGGCTGAGCCTAGACCAGATCATAGTTCATTGGCAGTTGGGATTTTCCCTAGGATGAAATGACAGGGTTATTGTTTGGCTGATGAACCTGTTGCCGGGCGGATTCTACGCAGTCGGTAACACTAATCGCTGAGTCTTACCACGACGGATATCCGCACTCGTTTGGACGGCCTCCTGTGTTCAGGAGACGTAGGGCTCTCAACGTTGTTGTTTTTCTTCCGGACGACCAGAAACAAGCACAGAACATAAACAACACCTCGACTTCAATTTGACTTTAATTTAAGTATCTCCAATCAAAACCACTTAGAATTTACCCAACTTCAATAAAACGCTGGGAACAAAAATAACTGGAAACTTATTTATGTTAAACAAAGCATTAGTAGGATTATGCAGAAGTGATCTTGTTTTTTTAAAGCCTTGCTAAACCGAGGCAAAGTGAAAAATGTTTTATATTTAGACTGAGATACAGTGTGTGTTATATATATGCATTGTCGGTGTGTAAGCAGAACTATACAGGTGTACAGAAATTAAGAATGACAGGATATGCACCATAGTATACTTATGTGTGTATTTGAGGACATGTCTCACCTCCACGCCTTCTGCATCTGAAGTTGCGCAGAACAGGTTCTTCAAAGCTATTCCAGAATTATCAAGAGGGGCTGAAAGATACAAAAAGAAAGAATCAAAATGGTGAAATGATTAAATATATTTGGTCACGCTTTATGTGACTTTTATCTGCCACCATTTTCTCACTGGTCCCCTCTGAAGAAACGTTACTATTGCTACGGTAATTGCAAATATCGTGTCAGATAATAACCTTGAGGATTAATCTAGAGAAGATCAAAGTAAAATTGATAGGTGCCGCCCAAATGATGGCCCAAGAACCCATATCAACCGTTTGATGTCTGTCCATTTTAATTACGATTATTGTTAGCTGCAAATCTGCTTTTCCAAATTTCAAAATAGAAAAACAAAAAAAGATGTGCGTGATTTCCAGTTCATTCTTTTATAGTACATGGAAGATATGTACATAACATTTGGTGAAAAAATATTTTATTTGTATGTATGATGTGTTTTTCGATAAAGCCATACAAACCATTATTTAAAACAAATCACACCCACAGAATGAGCCTGAATTCAAGCATGGAAAATCAAAAACATATAATGAAAGTTCCTAAATTGCGCAGGCATCACCTCTGTACCTGATTTTTGCATTGAGGAAGATGCAAGATTTCAAATTATGCAAAGAAAACAAACTTGATTATAAGATGGATGGACAAATGGCATGTAAGGAACTTATTCCTAAATCCTCTCCCAAGTTCATTGCGTAAAAGGCATATAAACAAGACTCAGTTCTTCATCAACAGAAAAATCACCTACCAAATCTTTGAAACATATTCAGTCCAAAACAAAATTCAGTGTACTCAAACCATAAACCTGTCAATACCATCCAAGAAGGAAAAATTGGGCAACAACCAAAGTCTCATGATTTCTGTTCTTATGTTTGGTGCTTTGTCCCTCTTAAGATTACAAATAAGAACTTCACCAGTTATAGGCTTATTGATCAGATCATATCAAACTCTTGATTTTAGGACCAAATACTAGGACCAAGTGCTATACTAAGACTGTGAACGTAGTAATGAATATACTTACTTGTTCTTTTTAGAACATGAGCATGTTATCACTGCCATAGTCAGTTTGATAGCGTACAACCAGAACATTTAGCTGAAAGTTAGCTCAGCCTCAGGATGCGATACCATGCCTTTAGCCATGTTTTTAAATACAGATTTACATACTGATCAGCCATACCATTATAACTACTGACAGGTGAAGTGAGAAAAACAGTGGGTGGGAAAAATTGGTATTAGGTTTACTAGGTATACATTAGATCCGAGTGACTTTGGGAAAAGACAAATGGTGATGGCTAGAAGACTGGGTGAGAGCATCGCCAAAACTGCTGATCTTGTTGGGTGTTGGCTGTTTGCAGTAGTTAATACCTACGTATATGAATATGTTAGAACACACAGACTATCACAGAGCTGTTTTGGAGGAAAAACACTTTGCCTCCAAAATTGTTTGTATTCAATATTAGGCATGAGGTTATAATATTAAGGCTGATCAGTAAATGTTGTAGACTTTATTCAATCTGCTTTGACCTTACTTTTGCTTACTATACTAAATAACTGAACACACAGACCCACCATTAAAAGTTACTATATTTATAAATTATACAAAATTAAACAAATTGATTTTAACACATAGAAAGGTATGTGCTATGTTGAGAAAAAGAAGAGTTTGCCAACCAGAAATGTGTTTTTCATTATCCAAGAGACGAGGAGAGAGAGACTATGAGATACTATTGGTATGTGAGTCTTCTCAAACTAAATCTTGTGTGTTTGTCTTATATTTGCAATCCCTCTTTCGTGTGTGTGGGTTTCTCACTGGAGGGAATGTCTGTGTGTCGCTCCACCACTGAGGGTCTCTTCAGTGCAGGTTTGAGGGGCTTCTGAGAAACTGGTCGAACAGGACTGAAGGTTGACTCCTCAGTAGAAATCTACACATCAAAAAAACACACAAAGAATGAAAAGATCACTCAACCGTAATCCTGCTGAAGGGTGCAGCCCCTCTTTCCTACTGCAGACTCATTAGACAAATGGATGTACTTCCTCAGAGTGATGATATGGAGGAGAAGAAGAAAAAAGGAACCAGTGGGAGCTGAGAGCTAATATTTGATGTAAAATTTCATGACTTCAATGATTTTCCACCCCGGCATTTCAATGACCTAAACAGTATTTTGCCGGGTTATGTTAATGTGTTTCTGAAGTGGGGGTACATTCTGGATTTAACCATGAAATGCTTCATATGTCAAATGCTTGTGCGAAATTGGTTAGTAGTATATTTAGCTGTAATTCTGTGAGGATGCCAGTCTGTGAATATATTAATTATCTTGATATACAGAGCGAATATTGACTTTTAATTTAACAGCAGACATCATTATTAAAGGCAGCCCGCTTTCTTTATTTTCTACACTACTCCCCAAATTAAAGAATACAAGTGTTTTGCTGAAAAGTGGTAAGTGAGCTAACAAGGTTAACTTAGCAAACTAAAGTCCTTTGAAAGCACTGATGAAAGCAGCAGAGGAAGGATCATAAAAAGAAAGACAAATAGGTATGAAGAAGACATTTTTACTACTTTTTATAATTTAATAAGTAAATGAATATCTCGCCCACATGCATGTACATGTTCCCACGCATACAGGGGACACAGAATGAGGTTACTAAAAGAAGGAAAGAAAACTTTTTCAACTAAATTCCCTCCAGTCATCAAATTAGCTCTGTTGGTATCTAGTAAATGATTCTGCCTTTCCACCAGTTCTGTGTGGAATGATTGTAATTAAGAATGGATCATCAATCTACACCATTGCACAATGCATAAGGGAAGTTAACAGTAGTTAGAGAGTGCAGATTGCATTTATCATCTGCAAGATTTTGATATATATTTATAGAACAAAAGTAGAATAACCTAAGCATACTAATGATAATAAAAAAGAAAAAACTATTACATGCAAGATGAATGGTCTAGCCCTGGCCTCATACCAACATCTTTGAACACCAGAGACTGAGTGAAAATATTTTTATACTAACTACTTTTTGTATTTATATTGTATTTGCTCCCAAGTCTGTTAGAATGAGATTATGACTGTAAAACGCATCTAACCATCATTAGATGAACTGCACAAATGCAGTAATTATCTTGCCCATCAATTATGTTGATGGGCAAGTGTTATTGCGAGCTTTATAAATAGGCCGGAGGGAATTTGCGGGGTCTGAACTAATTTGTTTTAGCCGTGTGCTCTGAAAGATTCAAAACGATGTGCGTGAACCAGATTGGAACTTGTCATAAGCAGGTATCTACTAAATGACAAAAAGGGGTGATTAACCAAATTTCATAGTTTTCCATTCTTTCTATTCCAACCTTCTCTTCAAGTGCAATCAATTGATTATTCTTAAACCTGTCCACCAAGTTTGCTTAACAGTAATGTTAAGCTTTTGCTTTTTTGTTTAAGGATAAGCAAAATAAAGCAATGCAATAATACTATATCACAGTCAAAACCTTTCATGAGATCAGGATTTTTATTTGTTCAATACTTCGATTCAGTGTTACTGGTAAAAAGCAAATGCTATCAATCAAATTAAGTAGGAAGTGTACATAATAAAAACTGTATCTGTTATTGTCGTCTTTACAATTGTCAATTAAAAGTAGAATTAATGAAAGTGGTGCTTTTTTATGTGGATTGAGACTTAGTGATCCTCAGGCTTTCTTTGCATTTCTTTGACTAAAATAAAGGCATCTAATCTTACATTTTGAAGGGAATTCCTCTTATAGATTAACTAATATTGATAAACTAGAAACAATCTCTGGATGACCTCTGACCTGGAAGCGGACCTCCTGACTAATCCGCTGGCTGCCATCCTCGCTGCCCGGGTTTGAGATGACAGACAGGCGTTTCTTCTCACTGATGGCTCTTTCCCTGATGTACTCCAGCCTCCTGGGGCGGCCAAGCTGCTGGGACAGCAGTGATTGGAGCTGGGCACGCTCGATGGAGCCCAACAGGATCATGGACTCTGTATGATGTGGAGACACAGAGAGAGAGAGGTGAGAGGGTGAAAAAGTGGAGGAAACAGTGAGACCGTGGAAGACGATGGAGATACGTTTTTGTGGAGGAAAAAGGTAAAAAGAAAGTGATGGTAGAGGTGCTGAGAAGAAAGAAGGAACAAAAGAGGGAAATAGAAGATGACCAATGGCAGCAAAGCCCAGTTAAGGAGAGAGGAGAGCAGACATCAGGCGCTATCCAACAAACGTTGCAGTACTGCGGAGAGCTCAGCTGAGTTACATAACCAGAGCCAGAATGCATTAAATCTGTATTAACTGTTTGTGTGTGGGTGGGTGGCAGCTTGCTAGCAAGAATTAATTGCTTTGTTACAGTACGTGCTGATTATGTATTTAGTTAAATGCCGAAGCTAAATTGTTCCAGCACGATTGCGTAATTGAGACATTGTTGGAATACCAAATTTGCACTTCAGTGAGCTTGTAATTGACGTGCCATCAGCAAGCTGTGTCCTGCAAAGTTCATCAATCATTTAACTACTTTAATGAGCACACCACCAAGGACAATTGAATTGGATGTTCAATCTAACAACATCAGCAGCATCAAACAAAAGCACCAATCTCACATCAAATACAGACCACCACAATGTAATCAAACGGGGGGTATACTAGTGTGAAGAAAACAAGTTTTATTTGGGACTCCTAATGTAAAACACCAAAACTCCGGCTTATAGACTAGAAAATGTGTCTATAATATCTAATGAAAGGTAAAAATGGGCAGGGGACTCCAATGTATCTTCTTAATTCACCCTTCACAATAAAGTGATTCAATGGAACAAGAGGAGTGAGCACTATTTAGTTTTTTCTCTGAATCCTTTACGTTTATTTTATTAAAAGGTAAGATTTCTTTGTTACGCGAACAACATAAGACTTTGTTTGACTTCTTGATATGTTTTTGCTTTAAACTAATCCAAACATTGAGCCCTTGGGGGGTGGTTAATGTTATAATGTTTACAGCGAGTTTCTTTCATGGGGAATAAGCGAAGCCTAATGGTTAAAGCTGCATAGGAGATGTTTTATGCTCATCTTGATGCAGTAGAAGAAGTTGAAAAACAATTCTAATTTATTATGATGTTATGGCACTCAGATGGAACAATTTCATTGTTAAAATGCCGAATGTTTCACCAGTTGTTCTTTGAGTGGGACAATAAAAATAATCCATAGAACTGACATTCAAACTGCTGATACTAACTGTGTAAAGATTTAGAAAAATAATTTCCCCAAAGCCACCCTCTGACAAATGCCACGGTAACCAGATAATGACTGTTATTCTGGCTTTCCCTGTCAGTGGGCTGAATTATATGGCTGATTGTTGTATTCCGTGAGTACAAAAATAACAAATAGTTCGACATCATCCTCCGAGTGTGTTTGCATCTCACCAACTGACTCCACTAGTGCCAGAGTTTTGAGGTGGCCTGTCAGCAGCACATTGTGTAGGTCTCTGTAGCAGCAGTTCAGTGTGATGTAGCGCACGTCTCGCACCATGATGTCCTCCACACGAATGTTATATTTCCTGGGAAAAGAGGGAACCATTGACGTCAACACGGAGAACATGAGAAAAATTTATCAGGACTTATGGACATAAATATGGGTAGGCTAAGAGGACATAAAAATGGTCAGGCCACTAGAGTTACTGCACCGTTTTTAGTGTTTTTACTGGTTATTGTTCGGTACAGATTTCATAAAAATGTTGCTTTGCCTGAATCTACAATATAACCACTTTAGTTCATAGCAGACGCTGACCCAGCATCGTTCCTCTTTCGGAGCGGTCAATACAAATAAAATGATTACACTTTCGACATATCATGCAGACGTTAGCGGCAGTGACAACATGGTCCTGTGTACAGCAGTACACAGAATAGGAAGGAAGTAATTGACATTGTGTGAGCAAATCTTGCCTCAGCAGATTCATGTACCCTTTTACGCCAGTTACAAAACATCAGCTTTCTTTTCCTGTCCGAGGTGCCAAATCATGCAAACACGAAAGCAGGCGCTTGATGGTATCCGCTGCCAAGCCCCCACCTATATTCATGTCAGGATCCAGGCTTGGGCCAAGCTGTTTCTTATGGTAACAAGTCAATACACTGACCTCTGCTAAAATACAAAGTCAATATAATTAACATCCTCCCTTACTCCACTTAATTTCAGCAGTGCACAACATTGGTCAAGGATGTCTGAAGAAAATGGCCTGTCTGCAACCAATGAAAATTACACCAACAGAATTCTGTTCTACAAAAATCTAAATTTTGTGCATAATATGAAAATTTCATGATACTTCCTGCCTGGTCACTGGCCTAAGGACATAACTTTCAAATATGAATGAAGTTCGAGAGGATCTAACCATCTTAATAATTTATGTATTGTTTGCCTCCACCCGGGCGATGCAACGAGTAGCGTAGTTGCCTCACAGCAAGAAGGTTCAGGGTTCAAATCCACCTTTACCTGGCCTTTCAGTGCGGGGTTCGCATGTTCTTCTTGTATTTGCATGTGTTCCCTCAAGGCATTCCGGTTTTTCTGCCACAATCATCTGCTTTAGCTCACTGGTAAGAGCAGCTCTCCCTCAACTGGGAGACCAGAGTTCAAGCCCAGCCCCTGACGCAATAAGCCGTGGGTCCTTGAGCAAGACCCTGATACCTCAGCTCCCTGGGCGCTCCACAGGGCCGCCCACTGCTCCCTCAGGGAAGGGATGAATGCAGAGATAAATTTCACGACGTTGTACTGTATGTATGTAACATGTAAATATATAACATGTAATGAGAGATACATTTTTATTTATCATTTAATCCAGAAACATGCAATATAGCAGAATGGGTGTCTTTAAATTGCCTGTACCTGCAAAAGATTGTCTGTCTCTATGTGCCAACCCTGTGATGAAATGGTGGTCTGAGTTGTACTCAGGATCTCGCCGAATGTCAACTAGGATAGGCTCCAGCCCCCCATGACCCCGAAGAGGAGGGGGGGCCTGTCTGTTGCAATCAGAAATTTAGTAACTGAAATGCTGACCTGAACACATATACAAAAACAGCTGTCCGAGCTGTTAGAATTTACTATGGATGAAGGTTGAACTTTGGCTGCTATCTTTTTGTTTGCTTGATAATATTGACAGTCATCTAAATCATAATCTATACAAAGCTCAAAATTTAAAATATATTAGATCCTGAACATCAGCAGATGTTTTCTGCCATGACAGTTAAACCAAACACCTTTTATTAGTTCGATTTAATGAGCTGAATAAATATGGACGGAATTACTTGACAGTTGCTTTTGTGATAGGAATACTTTACAAATATATGTGAAAAACCTTCGGAAAGATCATTCACCCTTGAGGAAAGCTCCCTTATACTGATGCACTGTAAGCCTCTTTTAATTTGCTCGTGGATCTGGGAGAATAACATCATACGTGCCTCTGAACTAGCCACAACTGCTGCCTAATTTCCCCTGGGATATCACAGTCATTTGATGAAATCTGATTGGTTTCCTCTTAATTGAACCGTCCACCCCACAATACTTTACAATATATCAAATTAGTCTAAGTTATCCTGCCTTAATCCTAATCTTATAAATCTAAGCCAAGTAAACAGACAGAGTTATGAAACTAGACCTAAAGATCATCCAGATCAGCCATATTGTCCTGAGTAGTGTGTAGAGGTCAGTTGTTAAACAAAACTGTAACACCACTCTCATATATTAAAAAAAAAAAAGCTGAGCGGAGACGCAAAGATTGGTCTAGATAGGAAATCTAACTGTCCATGTCTGTGAGCAAATCTACATACCAGCAGGTAGCATGTGTGCTGCACAGCGGGAGTTACACAAGTGTTCCCGTGGCTTTGTGTGAGGGAGGATGGGTGGACAGTTGCGTAGGTGTGAGATGGATCATTTCCAGATTGACTGAAAAACACATTCAGATACCACCCCCCCACACATCCTGTCAGATGCCTCCTCCGCGCTTCGATGCTACAGTAATTTCAAACACACAAGCAGGCTAGGTGAAAGGAAGAAAGAAACATTGAATGAAGGATGGTAAAAGTAGGAGCTTTCTGCATAGAGACTGTGTGTCAGGAATATAGATGACTCAAGGAGATTACATTGTTGTAATTGTTTATACATCATGTTCATTCCTAAGCAATTTAAACATTTTAAAATGTTTGTCTTGTTTCTTTGTCTAAATGATTTGACATTTTTTCCTGACTAATAACTTTTTGATGATTGAGTGATTTAATTTCCCCTTTGCTTATATATTCAAACACAATACACACAGGATGCTTTCTGGCAGTTTCCGAATCACATCTGTGCTCCTGATACCTTTAACCTTTGACGATATTGTTTATCATTAACAAAAAATTTAAAACTAAAAGGTAAAGGATAATTCTGGTTTAGGGAAGGAAGTAGGAAGTTGTCTTTTCACCTCAGTCTGTTGTTTAATGCTCAAACATAGGGAGAGAGATTGGCATGTAATTTGGTAGAAGGATGAGCCATGCAAGTTAGTGGATTCAGGATTATTTTTCCACTTTCTTTAACATTGTTAAATAAGGTATTGTACCCATTTTTTTCCTCCAGCCTACCTTGAACAAGAGAAGTGGTTATGGATAATGAATGAATGGATGAACCATTTCCAGGAAACCAACAATCAAGTCTGATATTCAGAACTACATTCGTGCAAGATAAATACAAATTCATCAAATAAACCATTATGTATGTTGATTCCAAACAGTTTGATCAGAGATTTTGATGTGAAAGTACCAGTGTGCTGGTAGCAGCTCATGTACCAGAAATTGAATTTGCTTTTACAGTGGCTTTCTAATCTTTATTCTATACCAACTACTTAAAGTACTTTACAACACAAGCCAACAGCCACCCAACACAGAAACACTGGTGACAGAGGCTACCATGCAAGATGGCACCTACTAAACGCTGTACCATTCCAATGAATGCTTACACCAATGGAACAGCCGTCAAGAGGAACCTGGGCTCAGTACATTTCCCCAGCACACCTGATGACCTGTGGACTACATCGATATGTATATCATATTGGTGTCAATGAGATAATCTGTTTGCATGACAAACGGATGACTGGTATTTTGCTCGATACCAGAATGAGCTAGTTAATGTAACTATTTAAAAATGAATTCCAAATGTGACTTGAACTTTTAATATAGACATGAGCTGGGACCACATGTGTGACTTAATATGCCCAGAGCTTACAACTGGGAAGTGTATTGTAGTTATATGGAGTGATCGCTGTCAGAATCTGTTTCAGCCTTTCCAGATCAACTTGTTTGCAAAGCAGCGCTCCTTTGCTTTCTGCATATTTCGGGTAACCTCATTAAAAAAAAGAAGCATGTTTAACATTTATTGATTGTTATTCCAGTGAGATCTTTTGGGGTATATCAGATGACTGGAAAATACACATTAGTTTCCCGATTACTGTACCCTGAAAACAAACTTCAAATAAAGACATATTCAAAAATAAGATAGGTGTGTGGAAAAACTCAAAATTACATTTTAGGTGATCTCTTACATGTGAGGTCTTTTGCGACCAGGGGACTATAATTCATCCCAACTAATTGATTAATTTCAATATACAGCCATACATAGTGCAACATAGTGAAATTATTTCTCTAGATTTGACCCATGCCTGAGGGAGCAGTGGACAGCCCCTTTGAAGTGCCGGGGGAGCTAGGGTGTCAGGGTCTTACTCAATGACCTTAAGACAAGTAGACCGTGGTGGGATTTGACCTGGCTACCTTCCGATCTTCCGATTGGGAGATGGCCGCTCTACCCACTGAGCTACAGCAGCCCTGTTACAGGAACCAAAGAACGATGATACTGGCTGAGAGCTCTGAATGTGTGTTTTTTAGTTCCCCAGTGTATTGAGAGTTTATCAGCTTATATAATCAACAAAGGTAAAACAAAGAAATAAAAAAGTAGACTTCACTAGCTCAGACAGTAGAGAAGGAATGGAAAGGAGAGCATGAGGTTGGAGTACCGAATAAGGAGAGAAAGAGGGGAGGAGAGCAGCAGAGATAGAGTGTGAGAAGACTAGATGACAGAGAGTTGGCCAACTGAGTCGCTGACATAGAGAAACAGAGAAGGAACTCTTCAAAGTAGGATAAACAGATGGAGAGGATAGAATACATTTATTTGCCATTCCTTTCAATTTGTGGATGATGCATCCACACTACTATTTTCCCCTAATTATTTGCCATAATAATGGTCAATTCTGAATAATTAAATGAAGAGTGCTTTTCCGTGGTTTCACCAAGCAGATGCTAATCCGATGCAGAATTGTGTGGTTAGTATAAATTATTAATGGAGGTGAAAGCAATTAAACGCAATGTAATGCTGAACCACTGAGGCAGGCACCTCTACCCCATCTGTCTTTTTATAAAGCAAGCCTCTCACTATAAATGTACCCTGAGGGTATTCAAGTCTGCAGTTTGGAGGACTTGGATTAGAAGCAATATTTGAAACCATTAAGACTGACTGTGCATTCAGCTTTACCTATTACAAAATAAGATTAAGACTGGCAACATTTACAAAGTATCAAGGCCAAACTAATAAAACTTCCACTATGAAAGAAACAATCCCCTGCAGCGCAAACATCTATTTGGAAAGGGATACTTGTTGCCCAATTTATTGACATTTTACCGTCTTTATTTAATCCAGTTTGATACCATGGGAAGCTAAACTAACTGGTTGCAGCTTTATAATAATAATAATACATTTAATTTATAATGCACTTTACATTTGGATCGAATCTCAAAGTGCTACAAAGTAAAAGCAGATAAAAGCATCAATAAAAAAATAAAATAGTAACTATATAAAAGCCTGACCAAAAAGCAGCAATGTTAATTAAGGTTATAGGTTCTGCTAAAAAGGAAAGTTTTAAGTCCTTTTTTAAACGTGTCAGTCGTCTGTGGAGCCCTGAGATGGTCAGGGAGGG
>VRLP01008127.1:0-12500 GCA_009660295.1 Lophius piscatorius
TATATATATATATATATATATATATATATATATATATATATATATATATATATATATGTATATATATATATATATATATATATATATATATATATATATATATGTGATTAGTAGTTATTGATTCTGTGTTGTCCTTTTTTTCCTCTGCTCAGTTTTTTTTACCCAGAGATGTGTAATGTCCCCATACCAGCAATAGCCGTGTCTGCAGGCGTTATATTTTTTTGTTGACGGCCCATCCATCTTCCCCATTCTTATAACCGTGATGTCTCAGGCAATGAGGGAGGTTCTTCAAAGTTTAAGCAATCTTCCACATGAACTCAAGGATGAACTGCTGTCATCACTAAGAACTTTCCTTCAAAGTCAACTTCAATTGCCCATCTCCAATTTGAGATTTCTCAAAATTTTCTTACAGTACTCTGCTTTCTATAGTCAGGCAATTGTCAGCTTCTCAAATGGAATTACAGACTTTGAGGGAAAATATTGCTCAAAAAGGAAAAATCTTTCCCACCTCGATTAGTTTGATCAGCTTGAGATTGATGCGTTCTCCCAAATCAGTTCAATACAGATCATTAAAGCTCACTTCATTACTTTGGAAGCGACTGGGTGCATTATTGAAGCCTATCTTCATTAAGGTGTCATCTAATTCAGTGATGATACACAAACACCAATAGACCCAGAAGCTCTCTGTCTTGGAGGACAGCCAGAATTTGAGTAGAGATGAGGTGATGTAGGGTGGGGTGACAAACCCGCAGGGTAGAGAGCTGTGAAGTAATGTCTTGGAGAACATTGTGTGCTCAACCTCTCTCTCAAAGAAAGCCTGTGGTTAGCTGGGAATTTTGTTTGTCTTCTGCTGGATCTCGGGATAATGTTGTGCCTTTATGAGGAAATATTCACCACGTCATCCATTCCAAGAGCTCAACCCTGAGCAAAAACAAGCTGCTCTCCAAAAATAACAGTTCCTTCCCACTCCGCTGACCACTTGGCCTCTCCCAATAAGGATTATCCTGTTTATTATATACTACACACTTTCATATTTTCCCCTGATATTTGTTTTAAATCTGAATGCTAAACATTCCAGCCGCTCTCTACCTGCCTGGGTTTTTCAACACCTCTAACTCATAATTTTATCATATTTAGTATTTAGTTTTGTGAGGGCATGTCACTGCTTATTAATTCATCTGAGGCTTTTTTTTACTAATCTTTCTGTGCATCCCTTAGTCATAAACTTTGATGAAAACCTATTTTGAAATTTATTACCAAAGTTCATATTGCTTAACATTTTGGTGCGAAAAAGTCCCTAATTATCACGTTTTCTGGCAGGTTGGAAGTTTTGCTGGCTTTCTGTTTGCTCTCTTCTTGGTCAGTTGAAACTTCAAGTAACATCAGGCCCATGTTTTTGTCTTGGTCTCCTTTCCAGTGATGGATCCTTTCCCTATGACTCCGTCCCCTGGCAACAAAACACCAACCAGCCCCCTGGGTCATTGTCTGTGGTTACAACAGTGTGGGGCGTGACCAATACATCACAGAGTCAGGTACGTCCATGAATGATCAGCAGTCCAATCTTTCATTATATAAGTTCTAGCGCACCATTGTGGCTCAGAAGGATGATATCCTCGGTTTATTTATCAAGCCTCATGGATATTTTATTTTAATGTGTCTCACTTTGTTAAAACCAGGTCCTGGGAAACCCAATGGCAAATAGCAATAACCCCATGAATCCTGGAGGTAACCCAATGGGATCGGGTATGTCTGCCAGCGCGGCAGGGCTCAACTCCCCCCAGTTCAATTCTCAGCAGCAACAGTTTCCAAACAAAGGCGGCTCCAACCAACAATACATGCAACAGGGCATGTATGGAAGGCCAGGCTATCCTGGAGGTCCAGGTGGATACAGTGGGAGGTAAGACTATATGGTTAATAATAATAATAATACATTTAATTTATAATTCACTTTACATTTGGATCAAATCTCAAAGTACTACAAAGCAAAAGCAGATAAAAGCATCAATAAAATAAAAAATAAAATAATAACTATATAAAAGCCTTACCAAAAAGCAGCAATGTTAATTAAGGTTATAGGTTCTGCTAAAAAGGAAAGTTTTAAGCTGGTTGTCTCTTTTCTCTTTTTTAAATCAATTGAAAATTACCGTTATGATTAAAACATGTGTTTGTATTTTTAACAGCTATTCTGGAGGCCCGAATGCCCCTCCAGGTGGTATGGGAATGACGTCCCACACACGTCCTTCTGGTGACTTTACTCAGCCAGCCGCTGCTGCAGCAGCGGCTGCTGTTGCTGCTGCTGCTGCTACTGCAACAGCCACAGCAACAGCCACTGTCGCAGCTCTGCAGGAAACCCAGAATAAAGATATGAACCAATATGGCCAGGTACTGCACACAAAAATGTTTACAGCCATTGCAGCTTACCAAAATAAATAGTAAAAATCACATTTATGCATACTCAGCTGTTATCTAACAGCTAGATATCTAAAATAATCAGATGGAAATTTTATATATATTGTTTTCCCTACAGATGTGTTCTTCCTTCCAAATGGGTGCCGCTCAGGCCTATAACAGCCAGTTCATGAACCAGCCGGCCCCACGAGGACCCCCTGGGAGTATGAACCCAGCCAGCATGGGATCACCCATGAACAACACGAATATGAACGGACCTCCAATGGGCATGAACCAAACTCGAACCCCAGGAATGAGTCCTTTTGGCGCCCATGGCCAACGGATGCCTCAGCAAGCGTATCCTGGAGGACCTCGACAAGGCATACCAATGCAGGGCATGAAGAGGCCATATCCTGGAGAAGTGAGTGGAAAGTCACTATAATTAAAACATATGGAATATTATGGGTTCTATTGTATGCAGATGGAAAGATATATGGAGATATGAAATCTATGCAGATTTTCACAGGGGCAATACACGTGGAAACCTGGCACTTTTTCTTTACTGCCTACTTACGTTCTTTTTCATTCCAGCATATTATATTATTTGTGCTTTAGGAAATTGAAATACGTTTTTACAGTTCATATTTTGTTCCCTCTACTATGATTAAAGTATCCAATCTGTGTTACTCTGTGGCGCATTTGCTGGTCATAGAATAGATGGCATTTATCGTCAATGGAATTTGGAGTACTACTCTACCTATTTATGTTAAAACATGTATCCTATTTTTGGGGAAAAAAAGAGCCTACTGTGTTTCAAGCATTTAAAGCATATGTTTACAATTTTTTTCTTAAACTATTTTTCTTCTAGGCAAGTTACGGGGGTCAGCAGTACGGGCCAAACAGCCAGTTCCCACCACAGCATGGGCAATACTCCACATCAAACACGCCAAGACCGCTGCCATCCCCTAACTACCCCAGCCAGAGGATGCCAGGACAGCAGGGTCAGGGGCCATACCCACCTGGCATGCCCATGAGCCAGTACTACAAGGTCTGTTACGCTACACTCTTCATTCACCGCCCATTTGCTCTAGCAGTATGCACCCAGTAAGAGACAGATTACCAGTGATGTTCAGAGCACATTTTGGAACTGACTTTATTGTTTGTATATACCTAATGCTAACAGGAACTCACCAAGATGATATTGTGCCTTATTTAATTTATAGCAAGAACCCTTCAATGGTCAGAGCACCAACTTCTCTGGAGGTGGATACTCTTATGGCCAAGGCAGTGGGGTATGTGCTCAACATTTACAGGTCATGCACGTTAACCTTGGTGGAGCGTACGGATGTTTTCATTATTGTTCTGTCTGCCTTTTATAGCCCCCCAGACCCGGTAACTACCCCCACTCCCCAGTCCCTGGAAACCCCACACCCCCTATGACCCCAGGAAGTGGTATTCCTCCATACTTGTCGCCAACCCAAGATGTGAAGCCCCCATTTCCACCTGACATGAAGCCAAGTATGACAGCACTACCGCCCCCTTCATGTGAGTGTCCTAGCAGTTCTTGAACAAGTCTTCCACAGAAAACATTTTTTTCCTTTATATTTGCATATTTTATCTCGCTTATTGTTTGACTTGACCCATTCCAGATAAAAAGTTGACCCCACATTATTGTTCTTCTCTTCTAGGTAACTCTAGTGAAGAGCTGCGGCTGACATTCCCTGTCAGGGATGGAGTGGTGCTGGAGCCGTTCCGCTTGGAGCACAACCTGGCTGTCAGTAACCATGTCTTCCATTTGAGACCCTCTGTCCACCAGACCCTTATGTGGAGGTAGGACAAACTGCAAAATAAGCTTACACTTCCACTTTCTCACATTTTGCCCCATTTTGCTGTAATCACAGTAAATTACCTAAATATCTATAATTATGAGTGTCCAAAATAGAAGCACAAACAAAATTCCAATGCGAGTTAAATAATCTAAGTCACAAACATTTATTTTAAGCATTGTCATATTAACATGCTTGCTGACCTTTCAGCTTAGTGGGCCTTCCACAGAGCACAAAAGAACTCGAGATCAGGCAATTTATAAGAGGGTACCTTCTGAGGTAAAACAAAAAAAAAAAACTTCTATGAGCCTAGTTGGCTTTGGGGTTTGATTGGAAAGTACCATGGCTTCGATCCTTGGCGGAAGCATATTTGTGAATGTCCAAGTGACTTGGAGTTACCTGTTGTCTTTGGTTTTGCCATCTGTAAGCTTTTGCTTATTTGCTTTCCCCACAACCCAGTCAGTTGATTCATATCGCTTTGCTGACCCTCTGATGAGAGCATGAGGTTATTTCTTTCTTGTTTGTAGTCACTGAGTTAATTTTTAACTATTTCATTTGACAACAATATCTCCTCCAGTTGTTGGTCAGTGTAGTAGATTGTAGGTGCCCACACTTCTTTTTGCTATCCTCCGGAGGGAGCTGCAGTACAAGGTAGTGGATGATTTGTAAGATCATGGAGTGGATGTGCCTTCCCAGTAATTAGTTTGTCGTACATCAACCCAAAAAATATAATCTATTTAAAAGATATCTTGTTTTAAAGGTATCACTTGTTAACTCAGTTTCAAAATAGTTCTGCCCTGCCCCATATCAATTTAAGTTTTGTTAGTTTTTATTAAATATAAATTAAGTTATTTCAACTGAATCTCCTGTAAAAAATAAACCTGGCTTTATTAATTTATAATTTAGATTCCTATTAATCACAGAAGTTGATCTTTAATATTTATATTTAATACTCCTTTTGAAAATGTTTTAATCGTTATCTGGACAGGACCTTAAAATTGGGGACAGGATTACCTCTGGGTCTTAAAAATTCAGAAATTGGACCTTATGAATTTTAAGCCTTACAAAGTCTAAGACGTGTTGAGTTATTCCTTCGAGATCTTAAATGCATTTAATTAGGTCTTGATTATTTTGTATTTAATTTCTTGCTCATTTAAATGCTAGAGTCGCACTTCAAGTTGAGTTTCTCTTTTTCAGTTGTGTCCATTAGATTTTTACACACACACACACACACACACACACACACACACACACACACACACACACATAGCTCTTTGAACAGAATAATTTACTGTACAAGTAAGCACAACTTTGATATTCCTTTATATGCGGCATACTTTAGTCATAGAAAAATGTATATAAATTTCATTTTAAAAAGTCTTCAGGTTCATTTTAACATGCAGAAACCCCTATGGGAAGATGTTAAGAATATTGTTATTAAAATTGTTTATCTAAACTATCAAAAAGACATGAAATCAAACATTTTTAACACTATTATTTACCAAATTACAGTGAGAGATTGAATTTTAGGGAAACCTCTCTCAAACTCCCAGATTATGTCCTTATTCTGATTTTTCCTGAATATTCTCATTGACCTTTTGTCCTATTGCTCCCACAGGTCCGACCTTGAGCTGCAGTTTAAGTGCTACCACCATGAGGATAGACAGATGAACACCAACTGGCCCGCCTCTGTCCAGGTCAGCGTTAACGCCACTCCCCTCACCATCGAGAGAGGGGACAACAAAACTTCCCACAAACCCCTGCACCTGAAGCATGTATGCCAACCAGGAAGAAACACCATCCAGATCACAGTCACCGCTTGCTGTTGTGTGAGTACATCCAACCAGGGGGGAAGTATTGCTACTGACAGTGTTTAAATGTAATTATTTTATTCAACAGAAAGATCAGCTGGGCCGATAATCACATAGATGATTAAACTGTACGTATCTTGTGCTACTTCTACTTTCTGTTGATATTCCTGTTAATTTTGTGTTCTTGTGTTGCTTTGCAGTCCCACCTGTTTGTACTGCAGCTGGTCCACAGGCCATCTGTGCGATCCGTCCTCCAGGGGCTCCTGAAGAAAAGACTCCTTCCAGCAGAACACTGCATAACCAAGAGTATGGCTCATTTTGTCTATTTGCGTATTAATTGTAAATCTATAAATAATAATATTAATAAAATAATATAAATAAAGTAAATCTTCATTACACAAGCCTACACCTGTTTCTCCTCAAAAGATCCTGAAGTTCCCCTGCAAGATTTCACAAAGTAATTCCTTCCCTCGGAAATATTTTGTTGTAGTTAAGAGGAACTTCAGTAGCGTGGCAGCCTCTGCAGGCAACACCACCCTCAATGGGGAGGACGGGGTGGAGCAGACCGCAATTAAAGTGCTGCTGAAATGTCCCATCACCTTCCGACGCATCCAGCTACCTGCACGAGGCCATGACTGCAAACATGTCCAGGTATGTTCAGATCTAAAGAGGCAGGTAAACTTGCTCGTTAATGCTGTCAGTCACTGTGAATGGAAGGAAGATCTAATGAATTGGGATGTTGTTCTCCGCAGTGCTTCGATCTTGAGTCCTACTTGCAGCTCAACTGTGAGAGGGGGACATGGAGGTGTCCTGTGTGCAAGTAAGTCAACAGATTTTCATTGTTACGGCAGGATTACTAATAAGCAATGATTCTGATTAATTCTTTTCAATATTTTTTTCTCTACTTTCAGTAAAACAGCATTATTAGAGGGTCTAGAGGTGGATCAGTACATGTGGGGAATCCTCAATGCCATTCAAAAGTAAACTTCTTGTCTTTGCTATGCTAATTTCACTCAAAACACCTTTTAATTAGCCCATTAACTAAACATTTAACACACATGTTCTTCTTTCCCTTAAATAGTTCAGATTTTGAGGAGGTCACTATAGATCCGACATGCAGCTGGAGGCCTGTACCCATCAAGTCTGAAATACACATTAAAGAGGACCCAGATGGACCACTTGCTAAGCGCTTTAAGACCATGAGCCCCAGTCAAATGACAATGCCCAATGTGATGGAGATGATCGCCCAGCTTGGGCCTGGGCCTGGGCCTGGACCTGGACCAGGTCATGGACCAGGTCCCAGCCCCTACCCTCCACACCCTGGTCAACATACTAGTGGCAACAGCGGAGATTACCCTGGAGCAGGTAAATAAAATGTTGCTGAGTAGTTTATCTCTTAACTCCAGGGATCTTTATGGAATATTCCGTGCGTGACTTTTGCCAAAAAGAAAAAAAGAATTGGTGAATATTCAATTGTGCGTCCGCTTTGAAAAGTAGGGATTCATCAAAAAATTTCACCTCTTGAAAATAGTCTGTTCTTTTGTCTTTCAAGGCAACAGCTACCACAACCAAGGAAACTTTGACTTCCCTCACGGGAATTCGTCAGGTGGTGGAGTGGGAGGAGGTGGAGGTGCAGGTGGAGGTCCCCCTATGAATGACTTCATCCATGGCCCTCAGCTCTCCCACCCCCCAGATGGACCAGGCGGTCTCCTCCCCCAAGATAAGCCCCTTAACCACAGCATGAGCGATGGAGTAAGTACAGCAGGGTCGACTTCCAGGCTTGCTTGCATATCATGTAACCAATAAAAAATGTAAGGGTCAATCAATCTTTGTGACTGAGATTTTGTGTCTCTTATTTACAGCTGCACAGTTGTTTTGTCCTGCAGCATCATTATTGAAAAAAATTGTACTAAAAATTGTACTTTTCTAAAAAATAAACTGTACTATGCTGAAGTAAGAGTTTTGTTATTTGAACATGGTGCAGCCTGTGCCTCTAGCTAGCACGTGTGCTGAGTCATACTCATGCCGCCATATAATGCTGCAGCTATTCAAGTCTGCTGATCACGGCTTCCATTAAGAAGGTCTGTTCCATGTTATCCACGCTGGAACTCATTTCGCTTTTCCTCTCTTTTTTTCCCACGCAACCCTCTTCAACACTCTCGTTATCTTCCATCCGTCTCTTCTGGCGCACTCCTCCCTCTGTGGCTTTTCTGTCTCCTTCTTGCACCTGCAGATGTCCCATTCTGATCAGTCCCATAACTCCATGCAGCAGATCTTGCATGCATCTCCCCACCCTGGCAGCCAAACAGGGCCACCCTTGCATCACAGTGGCCAATCATCGCAGCCGCCTCGTCAGTCGCAGTCTCTGCCGCAGCTTCAGCAGTCTGGGCAGAACAGTCACCCACACAGCGATCTGAACTTTAACCCCTCCTCAGACGGTCAGATGGGTCAGGGAACCCAGGATATGCCTGAACCCTCCCTGGATGTAAGTGGGCCCACTTTTAGGCACCATAAGCTACCTCTTACCAGCTAACATTGTCTGCTGCCGCTGCCCCATCTCTGCTGTGTTTGATGTTCTAATTTCCTATAAGTGGTAACTCAGATCATATGTGCAATTTAAAGTTGTCCAATTCTGAGTTGTAAATTTCTCTTTCAGGTCATCTAGCCTTGCCACTCATGGTCTCTCTCTGTCTTGTATGCACAGTTGCTCCCAGAGTTGGCGAACCCAGATGAGTTACTATCATACCTCGACCCTCCAGACCTTCCCGCCAATAGCAACGACGACCTTCTCTCCCTCTTTGAGAACAACTAGTCCCCCCAAAAAAACCTCCTTCGTCTGAAGGGGTTGTGATATGCTTGACTGTCAGTCCACTGACACCTCACCAACCTTCTACCTACACTTCAAGCAGCTTCCTGTGCTCCTGATGTCTCACAACAGATAACGTGTGATGTAGGAATGAGGTAAAAAGAGGCGTCAGTTTGGGAACTCCAGAGGAGAAAGCAGAAATGCATCCCTGCACTCCCTTTTTTTCCTTATGAGAAGATTCCATGCACCAGTTCCTCCGCCTGACTCTAAACACACCATTTACAGCCATGTTGGCCGGCACTAAAGTGATATTATATATATAAATATATGATATTTGTGACTTTTCAAATGAAAACTGTGCAGCTATTATCATCATGTGTAAACAACACAAGACAGAATGTGTTGCTTTGTTTGTTTTTTTAAGTATAATTTTCAATTTGTGAAAAAAAACATTGTCTAGTAAGAGTGTTTTTAACATTTGAAATGTATTCTTCCAAAACTTTGGCACATGCCCTGCCTTTCTCCTCCCAGAGTTCAGCATGTGTGAGAGAAGTGTGTGTGTGTGCATGTGCGTGTGCGTGTGTGTGAGTGAAAGTGTGAGACAGAGAGAGAGTGTGGGTTGAATAACTGGAACTCATCGGAATCCGAGCACTGACAGGATGAGCTAAATGTCCTCCAGTGTCAACAGAGGACATAAGTACACATTGTACAATGTGTGTTGGTGTGTATATATACCTGTGTGTATGTTTACATGTCGCATTTTTGTTTGCCTGTGAGCAAATGTGGAAAATCATGGTCAGAGAAAGTCTGGGAGCGAGAGGAAGGAGGAAACTTTGAAAGGAAGAAAGAGAAAACAATCCACTTTAAGAGCTGACTAAGTTCTTTTTCCCAAGCCCTTCTGCAGTTGAGTATTTATTTAAAAATTCCGCTCTTCCTCATCAGAATCAGCACTGTTGTGTTCAGAAGTGCATGTGTGCCAATAGCTTCTGTTGTCTTTGTCCAGCCTAAACAGGCTTGATCAAATCATTTTCTCTCATTTTATATTTATTATTTTATTTCAGATTCATCTGGGTTTTTTTTTTATTATTGTCATTTTTTTAATTATGTGTTTTATCTTTGTCCCGTGTTGAAATCATTCAGAGACATGTCACCAAAGTTGTTCTATGCTTTTTTAAGGGGTTTGGGCTTAGATATGATAATGTTGGTGTGAGAGCAGGGTTTCAACTTCCTACAAATGTCTAAAGAAGTTTTTAATCACTGTGTTTTATAGAACAGTCTGTGTGATTGTACTGGTCTTTCCTCTAGTCATTTTGTTACTGTTGAGTTGCAACATCTTGGGGAAAACATCCTGCATGATCAAACAGTGTTTCTGGGGCTCTTGTATATACCCTCTGAGAATACTTTGTGTCTCTACAGTCCTGGACCTACTGTATCGATTCCTGTCACCTACATGGTACTGTCAGTGACTGCACACAAACACACACACAACTCCTGATAACCAGTCCAATGAAAGAGTGAATTGATCCAATTGCAAGCTCAATAGCCTTGTATTGACTACCTGTGTATTGTGTGCGGTTTTTCCATCACCCGATGACAATGCATCAGTAAGGTGGAAGATACATTTTTCCAAAAAATAACTTTTAATATAATTGGAACTTTAATATCTAAAGATGGAATGTCCAAAGTCCTCCTGATTGTTTTGAGGAAGAATAATAATCTTTTTGATACCCGCACTTGTCAACAAACGAGTGTGAACCTGATTTGTGTATTGCCATCACATTTTGTATTTTTAATTTATTATTTCTGTTCTATGGTTTTGTGAGAGGTCTGATTTGCTTTCTACAGTTTTGTGCAGTATAGTCTATCACAGTAAACTAAGTATACTGTGTATTTTTGGAGAGAAAAAAGCCACCACCCCACACACCATCAGTTTTGAAGAATCAATAATGGCTTTGCTGATGACATCACCTGCATATAGCAGCAGAAGGATCAGATGTTGTTCGTGTTGGTCTCTGTATTTGTTTAAGACGAGGTACTGCCACATGCAGATGTTTCATTTCCCCACACAGTATGTAACTCTTAAGTGTGACCTTTCACAAATCATGTCTTGTAATTTGAGCGACACAAATTCTACCGTCCGATTGCAAAAGTTGGAAAATGAGTTGATTTAAAAAAAACAATGCAATTAATATTGTAAAATGAAATCTGGGGGGGAAACTTATTTGCATTATAAGGGGAGGCTGTGGCAGAGGAGCGGGGGAGGGGTTGGGAATGTAAGGGAAATCAGTGTATATAATGTAAATGACAAATAGAGACACGTTAACAGAAATGTATTAATTTTCTCCAGGGGGAGTGTGCATAGTGTATGTAGAATTTGTAAAGCTTCCATCCTCCTGTCAGACCTTGAATTGGCAAAATGAGTCAGTGTTTGATTGTTTCTGTGCAGACTTCTCTAACCAGGCCTGTTTATCTATGTAAGATACTTTATGTACCCCTCCCAGCGGGGTTTCCAAGAAAAAGACATGTTTCCTTTGTGTAATATTAAACTTCTGCATATTTCTCTATTACCTGTGTACTTTATAAAGGTGCTACAAAATAATCAAAACATTTTGAGGGATAATTTGGATTTGGACCTGCAGAGCTTTGAGTGGCTCTCATGGGTTGTTTCCAAAAATTATAGTTTATAAAAAAAGCTGTCAAATTTTTATGCATTTGGCAAAATATGCTACAGGGGGTACAATCTGAAGTCATTTGCACGACAAGTGGCAGTTGTCTCTTTGGTTTCGTACATTCTGTGTACAATCATATCATATTCTAAACTGGTCAGAAAAACATTGTGATTTTTAGTCTTGCAAATCTGTATGTAGTTAGATGACGTGACATCCTAATATTTATCTAATAAATATGTATTCAGATGAAACACAATTAATGGCCTCTGCGTCTCTTGGCATAAGTTCAACCAGCGTGTATTATATCCTCATAGAGCCTGCAAAACAAAGATGTCTTAAGTTAAAGAAAAATACTTATACCATCAAATACGACTAAATATTTATTGAATTTAAAATAGCAGTAATTTAAAAGTCACTACACTTTATAACATTGTTTTTAAGGGCTAATGATAAAAGCGAAGCAATTTAGTATTAACAGTTAATACTGGTGTGAATATGTGACTAAAACTCAATCTGAGGTCGTGGATTAGCATGCAGCCAGGTTTGGATATAAAGATGTATCTTGCATCTCACAAGATCAAATACAGAATGGACAGCTTGGAGCTCCAACCATGTGGCACAAAGTACCTCTTACCGATACCGACAATATTTCTGTCGGTATTTCTAAAGGTCTATAAATATGTTCAAAGTAGACACGGTCACTAGGCTAGCAAAGAATCACCACTTTGGTAGTGGAAAACATCTCAATGTCTGTAAGATAAACCCCATCAACTTTGGGTATCGCTTCACAAGGCATGCAAAATATTTTAATCACCTATATCAATAAATTTCAATATAAATTTAGGATATAGGGTTAGGGTTAGGGTTATTATATCTGAAAATAAATAGTACAGAAATCAGCATTGAACTGAATTGAGTAAACATATGATTGTATTTTTCATAACCAAAAATTTGTCATAAATGTGAAAAACCCCTTGAGACGATTTTGGGGTTAAGTATT
>VRLP01008128.1:0-18127 GCA_009660295.1 Lophius piscatorius
CGTCTATAAACGTCTTTAAACGTCTTTAAACATCTTTAAACGTCTATAAACGTCTTTAAACATCTTTAAACATCTTTAGACGTCTTTAAACGTCTTTAAACGTCTTTAAACATCTTTAAACGTCTTTAAACGTCTTTAAACGTCTATAAACGTCTATAAACGTCTTTAAACGTCTTTAAACATCTTTAAACGTCTTTAAACGTCTTTAAACGTATTTAAACTTCTATAAACGTCTTTAAACGTCTTTAAACATCTATAAACGTCTTTAAACATCTTTAAACGTCTTTAAACGTCTATAAACGTCTTTAAACGTCTTTAAACATCTTTAAACGTCTATAAACGTCTTTAAACATCTTTAAACATCTTTAGACGTCTTTAAACGTCTTTAACGTCTTTAACCCTCGTGAAAAGTGCAAACGGCTGGATTTAAGACAATGATGGAATAAACACAGGAGGTTGGATCGTTCTGCCTCCTACAGTCGGATCTTTGCATCAACCTGCAGACGGCAGAACAAATGCTGCAACCCTTGCCACCTGGTCGCTCATCCATCAAGCAGCAAAGCATGATGGGAGGGCAAATGTAGCAGTGTGTGCACTCCATCAGCTCCATCTACAGCCCTCCCCCTCTTCGTCTTTGTGTGTGTCTGTGTGTGTTAGAGTGTGTCTGAGAGTGTGTGTGTGTGTGTGTGAGTGTCTGTGTGTGTCTGAGAGTGTGTGTGTGTGTGTGAATGTGAGTGTCTGTGTGTGTCTGAGAGTGTGTGTGTGTGTGAATGTGAGTGTCTGTGTGTGTGTGTGTGTGTGTCTGAGAGTGTGTGTGTGTGTGTGAGTGTCTGTGTGTGTCTGAGAGTGTGTGTGTGTGTGAATGTGAGTGTCTGTGTGTGTGTGTGTGTGTGTCTGAGAGTGTGTGTGTGTGTGTGTGTGTGTCTGAGAGTGTGTGTGTATGTGTGAGTGTCTGTGTGTGTCTTTGTGTGTCTGAGAGTATGTGTGTGTCTGAGAGTATGTGTGTGTCTAAGAGTGTGTGTGTGTCTGAGAGTGTGTGTGTCTGTGGGTTTGTGTGTGTGTGTCAGAGTGTGTGTCTGAGAGTGTGTGTGTGTCTGTGGGTTTGTGTGTGTATGTCTGAGAGTGTGAGTGTCTGTGTGTGTTAGAGTGTGTCTGAGAGTGTGTGTGTGTGTCTGAGAGTGTGTGTGTGTATTTTTGTGTGTCTTTGTGTGTCTGAGAGTGTCTGTGTGTCTGAGAGTGTGTGTCTGAGAGTGTGTGTGTGTCTGAGAGTGTGTGTGTGTCTGAGAGTGTGTGTGTGTGTGTCTGTGGGTTTGTGTGTGTGTGTGTGTCTGTGGGTTTGTGTGTGTGTGTCTGTGGGTTTGTGTGTGTGTCTGTGGGTTTGTGTGTGTGTGTGTGTCTGTGGGTTTGTGTGTGTGTCTGTGGGTTTGTGTGTGTGTGTCCCTCCTTCATCCTCAGGAGGGATTCTTGATCTACGTCAGGACGGTGATATGGATGAAAACGGACCATGAATGTTTTCCTGGTACCAGAACATCTCCTTTTACGGTCAACACATAAAACACACACATGTTGGATGACGTGAGGAAGATTTATCTAAACTCATAGTATTCCCAAGCTGTACATGAACTGTTTACCAATCATCCATAACATTACGACCACTGATAGGTGACGTCAGTCGTCTCGTCACAGTGGATGGACGATATTAGACTTTACTCCATATTATATTAAATCACATCAGAGTCGACATTTTTCCATGAAGCTGACGTGTTGGAGACTTGAAAGCATCGGAACAACTTTGACAAGAGAACATCTCAAGAGCAGCGTGTCCTGTAGGACGTTCCTGCTCCTCAGTGGTTAGAAGATACCAAACTGGTCTGAGGAAGGACCACTGGAGACCCAGAGGGGATCATGGGAGCCCAAAGCTGATTGTTGGGTTTATGCGTGGATTGACATCTTGGTACCAGATATCACAGCGCACCTTCAGAGGTCCGCTGGAGTCCAAGCCTCGACGGGTCAAAGTGGTTTTGGCGGCATAAGTGGGACCTATACAATAATAGATTTCTGCGTTTTCCCAGTTGTGGGACTAATAAAGGTTTATCTTATCTTATCTTAGTAGGCAGGTGGTTTTAATGTTTTGGCTGATCGGTATGAGTAGAGTTCATTTGTTATGAACAGGTTTAAGACATATTCATATCAGCATGTATTTACATTTCTGGTGCCTTAAAAATAAAAATCTATATTTTCCGTCACGTTTGCTTTACTATTAATGTAAATGATATATGAACACTTATGATTATATTAAATACACTAAACCCACAACAAACACTTTTATTATCTCTAATTATAATGAACTTTATCCACACGGCGTTACTGTGTCCAGAACCGGCCGTACACGGAGCAGAACCAGCACCATCAATCATTCTTCAAACCCACTGAGGAGCAAGACAGAATGAATTTTAAAACATTTGAAATCAATCTGACGGCATTTATAAAAATCCGTGAGACTTTTTAAGACCCATTAAAGTTCTTCTAAGATAAATGTTTAGATGCAGAACCAACTAAAGGTCCAGAGAAAATGGAATCTTATATTCCTGAATTTCTGTTTGGCCTCCTGATCCGAAGTCTCTGAGTCTCACATCTCAGGTTTCCTCCCTCTGCGTTCCACCGCCGCTCCGTGTGGAGCTGAGAGGCTGTAGATGTGTGCGGGGGGGCGGGACTGGGTTACCGGGGCAACCCAGTGCATGTGACGTATTTACTGGAGGGTGATTGGATCAAAGAGAAGCTGCTGAAGGGGAGTGCTGAGAGGTTTAACCAGATTACTGCCCTTTCCTTTGAACACTCTGTCAACCGCTCACAAACAGGTGTGTGTGTGTGTGTGTGTGTGTGTGTCTCTGTGTGTGTGTGTGTGTGTCTCTGTGTGTCTCTGTGTGTGTCTGTGTGTGTGTGTGTGTGTGTGTGTGTGTGTGTGTGAGGTTAGGTGGTTGATCTGATTGATTGTGAGTGATGAAAATAGAGGGAAGCATGATTGATGAGCCGAGTCGCGCAACAGCGAGGAAAAAGACCACCAGCAGCTCGCTTTCTCTCAAACTGTGAAAGTGTGTGTGTGTGAGTGGTTGTGTTTGAGTTTGAGTTATTTGTCTGGGTGGTTGTGTGTGTGTGTGTGTGTGTGTGTGAGTGAGTGGTTGTGTGTGTGTGTGGTTGTGTGTGTGTGAGTGAGTGGTTGTGTGTGTGTGTATGTGTGTTTACATATATTACACACACACATATATTGTATTAGGTGTATTTGATAGGTGATAAAAATGACATGATGATATTAATGATGACGTCATCGTAACTATTGAGATAAAAAACAAACCGATGGAGGAAGTTGTCGTCTTATTATGACCTGCGTCAGCAGCGGCGCTCCGGGAGGAAAGAGTTTATGTGAATCATCCTTTAACCCAACCTCTGGTAGACGGACGCTCTCGCCTGGAGACGGTTGACGATGCTGATATCCTGTGCTAATTACCTTAATTACCCTCAAACACACACACACACACTGACAGACACACACAAACACACACACACACACTGACAGACACACACACACACTCAAACACACACACACACACACTGACAGACACACACACACACACACACACACTGACAGACACACAGACACACACACACTGACAGACACACAGACACACACACACTCAAACACACACACCCATATTCACTCTTCCTCTGGACCAATCAGCAGAGGAGAGTCAGGACGTCGATGGTCTTTCACAGAACTTCAGAAACAGAGAAGTTCTTGTTCTGTTGCTGCAGCATCGGGTCGGTTGTATCAGTCATTTTTAAAGGAACCAGTAAAGGAGTCCAGCATCAGCACCAGTATCTTCATGTGAGAGAACGTCTGGACTCCATGAAGTACAAAGTTGATGGACCGGCAGAAAGTTAGAGGCGGTTCTGGCAGATGTTCCTCGTTTAAATGGTGTCTCAGGACTTATAACTAGAACTGGTGGTGATCCTTATTACTTCTTTATGTTTGGGTTTAACGGCCGCGGAGAAGTTAAATAATCACATCAGATGTTGACTCACCGCCAGTTACCAGGGTGAGAATCCCCCCGTGGGTCCATGAGGCGCTGGGGTCCATGAGGCGCTGGGGTCCATGAGGCGCTGGGGTCCATGAGGCGCTGGTGATGGCGAAGGAAACATTAATAACATCGTTCTGGTCACATGTTGTTTTTCTGGAATCATTTGATTCAACATCATTCATAAATCCTGACTTTTCCAAGACAGAACTTTATTAGACTTCACTGATGATCTGCCCGGTCCAGTCCCTCCACGCCGCCGCCACCCGGGCCGGGCGTGAAGAATAACATCTTCTGTACATGGAAGTGTTCAGCTATTATAGTTACTGATGAAGGCCCCCGCTCGTCTTCACACGCCGGCCCCGCTCTGGGAAACAGATTCAGAGCAGAGTGATGACGGCGAGGAGAGCGATGACAAATGAGGAAGAGACTCGGGTTTTATTGGTCCTGTGTAAAGAAAGGTGTTTGTTAAGGGAGGGGGAGTTTATGTCAGCAGCTGTAGGGCATTCTGGGAAATAAAGGCAGGGAAAGAAAGAGGGGTGGAGGTGAAGAATCTCTGATGAGGGAAAAAAGATTCTATTTATACTTTCCTTTCTTACCGTCCTCATTCCATCCAGACCATAATATTCAGGTTCCTCTGGATTTGTTTTGACAAAAGTGGGTCTCAGTCCGGATCGGGCTGAACCACGGTTCGGTTCCTTTATCGTTCTATGGATTTATCAAATCCTATTATGGCAACAGCATGCCCCGCCCCCCTCTGCCTCTGATTGGCTCCATATGATGATGACATTTCTCACAAGAAAACAATCATGGGTCCAAATAAACCTCAGAATCAACCAACGCCACCGATCACATGACCTACGACCCCTGGCCGAAGCTACAAAATGTGTGTCATAGATTTAGTTCATGATAAATTAACAAAATAAAGGTTTGATGAAGAGGAGCAGATCTATCTGTGGCGAAGGCGTTTGGAGCGAATGTGGCCAAATGTTGCCGTTAAAAATCAGCTGGTGAAACTTGACAATCGAGGATCCGTTTTCATCATTGAAGAATTCCAGGACCTTCATCCACATGGAATGAGGTCAGATGATCTCATGTAGAAGGTCAGAGGACCTTCTCTGGTTCCACCACGTGAACTCACAAACACTCTCCACCATCGCCACTGATGTCATCACGCGGCCCACTGGGACCAGTGTCTGGGTGCGGTTCTGGAAAATGAGACCCTCTTCAAAGCCTGGTCTGGTCTCCATCTGCTGGACCTCAGCGCCGTCAGCTTCACCACAGGTCACACAGCGAAGGTCTCACCGTCCTACCAGACCTCCAGTTCTTTTAATGGGCCGGTCCTTTCTCCCGCTACATACTGGGTTACATCTACAGCTGGAACCTCCTCAACACAAACACAGTCCTTCTATACCGGGCCACAGAGAGGTTCTGTTGGAGCCGGTGTCATTAACTCAACCACATTTTCCAGGCTGCCTGATCTTCCCCACAATCACAGAGACTTGATGGCGGCTAATGCTGGCGACGCCCCCTGCAGTGCTTGTCACTCTCCGCCCAAGACGTCGCCGTTCCAAATAGCACTTAGCGGGTGTTCGGACTCAAAATAGCGCCTCGCTCAAGAGCTCGATGCTCCCGGCGCCACCCAGTCGGTGAGAGGGGGCGTGTGTGATTCAAATGAAAACCCAGAATATTCTGACTGGAGCTGCTTCACCGGGATTCTGCCGTAGATTAGGGTTCTGACCCCAATCCACCAACACTCTCCTGAAGACGGGTCGGCACTAGAGACCAAAGCACCCTCCAGACTTCTGGTCCGGTTGTACCCGTGTCTCTGCCGAGTCCATTCCCGTAACAGGAAGATGCGGAACCGGGTTTGGACCTGCTGTGGTGGGTCTTCAACCCTTCTGCTCTGTTGGAGGTTCTGCAGAAGAGTTGAATGTCTCTGTGGTGTCGGTTGTTGGTCTGAACCCGGTCTCTCTCCGTGTCCCTGTCAGGACCGTCACCACAGTTTCTGTCCCGGTCATTCCCAACCAGGAGAATCTCAGGAGAATCTCAGGAGAATCTCAGGAGCTCAATGTTGTCTGAGATGATGATGATGATGGGCATCTTCTTCTTTTGGCTGCAGCTTCTCTTGGGTCAATACAGGGGGAACTAACCCATGAGACCTGTGAGGAGCTGCTGGGTTTTGGACCAGCACCATGAGTCCTGTCTTATTGATAAGACCAGCACTCTAATACCACTAGTCCAGACTTCTGGACCTGCAAGGGTTCAAAGCGATAATCTTGTGGTTCTGATCCACTGCGCCACAGTCGCGTCAGTGGATCAATACCTCATTCCCAACAGGAAGCTTATTACAAATCCAACCAATCCTCGTGCGTCCTGCTCGTCGTTTGGTGAGAGGAAACACACGTAAAAGAATAAGTATCGCGTGGTCAGCATTTCTCACGGTCCAAATTTGCAGCTGCTCACGTTTGCAGTTCTGCAGAATCTCAGTTTTGGCTCTTCTTAGTCGAAAGCCACGTTTCTGACGGGCCCTGAAGGCAGCACTGGTTTCTGACCATTAGGCCCTGGGGTGACGATGACGATGTCGCCCGTGTTTCCAGAGCGCCGGCGGGCTCCAGGTAGCTGCAGCCTCTCTGCCCAGCAAGGGACTCGGACTCGGTACCGGAGAGACCCGTATTTATTTGTCGGTAAAGCACCCGAGGAAGGAGCAACAGGTCCGGTGGGTTTACGGGCCGCCGCTCTTCTGAGAGTAAGAACCAGAATAGAGATGAAGGATGAAAATGTGACGCGCCGCTGTCATTAATGCTGCGCCGTCAGATCTGAGTTCTCCCGCAGGAAGGAGGTGAGGAGGTGAACGCCGTTAACGCCGTAGAGAGAAGGTCATTAAGTCTGTGATGATGACTCCCTGCTGCTTTTCACTTCATCTTCCCTCGTTCCTCTTCCACCCATAATCCTCTCTGGTATGTTTACGGCTTTCCTGGCATCAGACGCAGCTTCTGTAGAACCAGCAGAGGAAATGGAAACATTCTGTAGAGGAGGAATAATCAAAGATCCGTCGGAACCACTCCCTCTGGGGTTTTAAAGACATGCAGCGTTACTCTCTTCTCCTCCTTCTCCTCCTTCATCTCCTTCTTCTCCTCCTTCTCCTCCTTCTTCTACTCCTTTTTCTCCTTTTTTCCTCTTTCTTCTTCGTTCATCTCCTTCTTCTGCTCTTTTTTCTCCCTTTTCTCCTTTTCTTCTCTCCGATAGTTCATCTCCTTCTTCTGCTCCTTCACCTCCATTTCTACTATTTTTTCTCCTTCTTCTCCTTCTCCTCATTCATCTTCTTATTCTTTTTCTCTTTCTCCTTCTCATCGTTCATCTCCATCTACTCCCTTTTCTCCTTTTCCTCTTTCTCATCGTTTATCTCCTCCTCCTTCACCTTCTTTTCCTACTCTTTTTTTCTCCTTCTGCTCTTTCTTCTCCTTCTTCTACTCCATTTTCTCTTTCTTCTCCTTCTGCTCCTTCATCTCCTTCTTTTTCTCTTTTCCTTTTCCTCGTTCATCTCCTTCTCCTTTTTCTCCTTCTTCTCCTTCTCCTCGTTCATCTCCTTATTCTTTTTCTCCTTCTCCTCCTCGTTCATCTCCTTCTTCTACTCCATTTTCTCTTTCTTTTCCTTTTCGTCGTTCATCTCCTTGTTCTCCTCCTTCTCCTCGACAGCTTCCTCTGTCACACCAACCAACTGCATGTCCTCTCATTCCTCCCTTTCTTCGATCAACAGTAAAAAAAAAGGTTCCCATTAAAGTTCTTAACCCGGGCCCAGACCGATCCGGTTTGGAAATCCGCTTCATGTTCTGACGGGTTTTCTATTGGTTCCAAGCCGGATGCCCTTTCTGACGCAACCCTCCCCTTTTATCTGGACTCAGGACCGGTTCTGGAAGGATTCTGGTTTGTGACCAACTTCAGTGTGAGGGTTACTTGTTCTGACCCGATGTCTGGCCCAACACGACCGGCGAGATCGTGACAGGACGAGTTTGAGTGTTTAGTGTGACGGGCGTCCTGAGGCGGGCCGATCAGAACTTTTTTTCGTTGAATCCACTCCTTGATGGTTCTGTTCAGGCTCTCGGTACCATCTTTATCAGCTGTGTGACGGCAGGAAAACTTCTGGCCCGGTCTTTCTCCCCCGTTGGGCCATAAAGGAAAGGATTCTCACCAGCATCCCTCTGGTTTAGCTTTTTCCCACAGACCTCAAATGCAGCACGGATGGTCTGGATGATAAACACTGAATCCCCTCAAACTAACTGGAGCAGATTTAGTTCTACGGTCTTTGACTCTGGAGAACCCGTCAAACAGTCTAAGCGTGTTCTGAGCAGGTGAGGAAGAGTTCAGGTATGTGAATGAGGAAGGTGTGTCTCATTGACTCATTCAATCTCTGCCTGGAGGATCTGTCTCCTCCTGCAGACCGGTCTACCGGGAGACGTAATTATATTCCCGTACGGCTTCCTTCCTGTAAACCCCCCCCCCATAACTCACCCCACCGCCTCCCCCGCCACGACCCACCTGACACCCGAGCCTCTCTCACCGCGGCGAGGAGAGGACAGAAGGAGGAAGGACGGCATTCCACCACACAAGCTGTACCGCGTTACATATTTCACACACAATCCTTCAAACGTCACGTGACAGCAGGAGTTTGAAGAAGAGCAGGGAGGATGACCGTGGTGAAGAAGAAGGGGGGGGGTCGACAGAAGACAGTAGAATACGTCCAGCGGGACAAACTGAGATTATTTAATGACTCTGACTCTGACTGGAGGTGTGAAGATGTAGTGACTCTGTCCACACAAGGTCAGGTTCTGAAGGTTCTGCCTCTTAGAGATGCGTCCATCCAGTGTGAGCCAATGATCCAACCAATGATCTCAGATTGGTTGTGGTCACATGACCTGGAGAGGGGCCGTCCTCAAATGGACTTTGACTTCTGATGGGCCAACTTCCTGCATCGTAACAAGGCTCTACAGGATGGACAGGACTCGTCAAAGGGTGTGAGTCTCAGTTCCTGCCTCTGATGTCAGAAAGAGAGTTCATCAGCCAGAGACAGAATCTTCCTCCGTCGGTACCGCTGTGAGAGGATGTCAATATACTCGAGTACTCTGTCATGTTTGTGATGAGTCGTCATTCTGTTGGATGTTTGTCTGAGTCATGTGTCATATGATCATATTTAGTCACTTTAACATATCATACTGTGTATACTGTGTGTACATGTGTGTATACACACATGTATACATGTGTGTGTATACATGTGTGTATGCATGTGTGTATGCATGTGTGTATGCATGTGTGTATACATGTACACACAGTATATACACATGTATACACACATGCATACACACATGTATACACACACATGTACACACACATGTATACACACACATGTACACACATGTACATGTGTGTACATGTGTGTATGCATGTGTGTGTACATGTGTGTACATGTGTGTGTGGTTTTAGGACGTTTCTCACATATGTGAAGTTGTGTCAGTCGCTTCATGGAGAACATCGTGAAGTCCGTCCAGTCCGTTTATTCAGAAGTCCTCTTCCTCATGTCCTCAGATATTTCTGCCCTTTCTTTCACTATGGCCACAGCGCCCCCCAGAGACTTCTGGTGGTACTTCTCCCCTTCCTCCTTTTGGTACAAATCAGAAAAACTGCTGTTGAAACAAAGACAGACCAAGGCGGGGGTCCGTTTGTGTTCGTAAGACAGATTATGACCCGTAAAAGATGCTTTAGGTTGTTGTTGGACAAACTCTGTGGTTCAAGGTCCGTTACGCCCCGGTCCAGGTGGATGGTACCAGAACAGGAAGATGTGACACGTAACATGCAGTCACAACAATTCTATCAATTTTATTGCCCCACAAAGTCATTTAAAATGTGGCTGTCAAAGTTGATTATCACAGGAGAGAGAGACTTCCTGGTTCAGTTAGGGTTTTACAGTCCAGCCCTTTGGATCCGCCCCCTGGGTCGGTCAACCGGTGGCGGCAGCATCATCCTGAAATCTTCTGGACCGGTTCCTTTTTGTGTCGCAGATCCTACGAGCAAGAAGGAGGTCTCACTCTTACATCAGTTTTCACATCCCCACTGAGAGAAACATATAAACACAAGAGAACGCTGGCCGTAAAAAGGTGTCATTAACGCAAAACGTACAAACTCCTCAGACGTCCAGACCGACAAACTCATCTGACTCCTAGAGTCGGCACGCTGCAGGGGTCCTGAGTTCTGGTCGGGTCTCCCTCCTGGACATTAGAGACACACAGAGATGACAAAGAGCAGGTCGCCCCATTAAAAACGCTCAAACCTGCCAAAGATGATGCATGATGTCATTTACAGCGTCGTCACATCATGTTAATGACTATTAGAATAACCAGCCAACAACCCAGGGAGAAAACACACACACAAACACACGCACACACATAAACACACACACAAACACACACACACACTCTAACACACACACAAACAAACACACACTCAAACACACACTATCTCATTAATCCACACACACACACTATCTCACTAACACACACACACACACAAACACACACACTCTAACACACACACACTCTAACACACACACACTCTAACACACACACACTCAAACACACACTATCCCATTAATCCACACACAGAAACACACACTATCTCACTAACACACACACAGAAACACAAACACACACTATCTCACTAACACACACACAAACACACACATAGAAACACACATACGGGAACACACACTATCCCATTAATCCACACACACAAACACACACTATCACACTAACACACACAAACACACACACACTCTAACACACACTATCCCTTTTATCCACACACACAAACACACACTATCTCACTAACACACACACTAACACTCTAACACACACACTATCACACTAACACACACAGAAACACACACACAGAAACACACACACAGAAACACACACACAGAAACACACACTCATCGAGCAGCCAGGGACAAACATCTCGGCGCCGTGATAAACGACGTGCATCCTATCGACCCGTGTTGAGAGGGATACACCAGAACCAGTGTGTGATGTACGAGTGTCAGAGAGAGAGAGAGGCGGGGTAACCACAGGGCATTGTGGGTAATAGCCGCTCCCTCCCATGCAGGCTCACTCATGGGGTTTTTTCTGGTTCTGGTGGATCTCCCACCTCCGTACAGAAGAGCCTGGATGTTGACGGAGCTGCCGGGTCTTTCGGGCCTGGGAGAGGTCAGATCTGAGTCCCAGTCAGACGGATTTCTTTGTTTTTGGTTTATTGGTCTCGGGTCGGGGCGCGTCTTCGTGTTTGACTCCTTTATTTTCTGTTTGTTTTGCCTTTAAAAACAAGGAGCGGAGAGAAAGTTCTGAAACTACTTTGAGTATTCTCTGTCGTCTGGATGGATCCGGTATGATTCTGTGGGATCATCGTGTTTCTGATCAAACATGTCGAGATTTATTACGTTCAACTGTAAACGATGAAAAGGACAGAGTTCTGGACTCTGAGCCTCCGTGAGGCTCGTCTCAGACCTCGTCCCTCTGGTGAGTCCGACTGAAGACCCACAAGTCCAAACAACCACAGCGGTCCAAACCAGAACCAACAGTCGGACTCAGAGGTTCTGACAAAAGCTGGCGAATATTTCCTCCAGCGTGTCAGATGCACTTTGATTATTTACTTTTATGTTAAGATTGTTTACATGTCAACAAATAATGCAAACGTTTTTAAGTGATTTCATCCATTCATGCCTCCAAACCTTTGATCCACTCGGATCGGGTCTGATACCGCAACAGGTTAACCTCTGAGGTCCTGACATCCTTCTCCAGCTCATTCTGGGGGATCCTGCGATGTTCCCAGAACCAGATGTGATCCGTAATCCCTCCAGAGAGATCTGGGTCACTCCTCCCGGTTGGCCCGGTAACCTCCAGTGGGAGGAGCTAAAGGTTGAGGTCTAAACCACCTCAACCTTCTCATTTGTGTCCAAACACAAAGAATCAGCAGCTTAACTCGGACCTCCCTTTGGAGGTCCGAGCTCCTAGACTGAGTCTTCTTTCGGTCCAGAGACTGTAGAAGAGAGTTCTGACCCAGCGCCCCGGACCATCTATGACGGTCGGAACTTAACTTTACCGCTGAATTGAGATCTTTGCCTCCTGACTCATCTCAACATCCTCATCACCGCTGATGTCACTGCAAACCGCCGCTCCATCTCACATCACTCTAGAACCAGACATTGGGTCAGAACCAATCTGGATGGATCAATCTACCGGTGTCTGGTGGAGAACCATGGCCTCAGATTTGGAGGCTCTGACTCTCATACCTTCTGGAGATCACGGGCCGAAGCCAACAGAACCACGAACCACAGCGGTGGAACATTTCTGAGCACAATAATGTAACCGCTGAAGGATACTGAGACTCTCCCGGGCCTGATCGGTCCAAACGCTGCACACTTCAAACAGGAAATGACACAGGGAGGGCCAACAGGAAGCGGGAGGCAGAGAGGTAATGTTGTTCCACTGTTCTCATTCCCTCGATCGCTGAGGCACGGCGCCAGGCTGAGAGAGGAAGGAGAGAGGAAAGGGAGTCAGGGAGGAGGGGAGGGCATGCTGGGGAACCCCACCATCACCCCAGCCCGCTGATGACCCTTCACCCCACACCCACGCATTATTCTGTTGTATCGGTCACTCTCTGGACCACATCCGGGAAGTGTTGGTTGGTCAGGGAACAGGAGTGATCCTTAGGTGATTTAGGGAGTGCTTGATTTGATTTGCAGGACCTGTTTTGGCGGAACACGTGTTTTTATATCACTGGTACCAATAACTAAATGTCAACCCATCAATTCTGTTCCTTTACTAAAGGGTCACAGTGGCAGCAGTTAAGCGGGGTATTCCCGATGCCCCCCTCCCCAGCAACGCTCTCCAGCTCATTCTAGGCCACCTGTGATATTTAATCCCTCCAGAATATTCCGGGTTAACTTCCAGTCATCATGATTGAGTCAAGATTCTCTGAAAAGGTCCATATTTGGTCCTTCTTCAGAACCAACTGCATAAATGTGCTGATGAGTTCATGTTAATGTTGCTGCGTCTCGTTGACATTCAGCTCCGAGGCCCTGAGTGTCGTGACGCACTGAAGCGCGGCGGGTGGCATTAATCAATGCGGCGAGCAATCAGCACCGAGCCTAATTCAATCACCCCTCCAACAGAATGCCGCCATTAGGGCGACAGAGGAGAGTGTGTTCCAGCGCTGGTATGTCTGTGTGATTGGTTGTGTGTGCCAGTCTATCTGAACGCCAGCGCCGCCGCCGCCGCCCCACAACAAACCCCCTCAGAGAGACAGGGGGGGAAGGGGGGGGCAGATGGAACGCTGTGGTGGAGAGGAGGGCTCTGGAAATGAGTGTCGACACCGGCGGAGAGACGGATGCTAAGACGAGAGCTCAGAGAGACGATGGTGGTGGGGTCGTCCTCTGGAGGGAGCTGGAAACAAAGACGTGGAACGCAGAGAAGAGACTTCTCACTCTGAAGAGTGAGAAGAGACTTCTCACTCTGAAGAGTGAGCAGTGACCTAAAGGGTTTCTCTTCACATGAAGGGCTGTGACCATTAACCACCTCTCCGTTGTAACGCAGTCTGACCGCGTCTGCAGGGTGGAGTTCATGACCGCCATGACGTCATTCGTCGTCTGGGTTTATTCTGATGCTTGTGAACTTAACAGGAGTGTATTTATGTGAAGAGTGGGACCTCCTCATCGCTTCTGTCCACCTCCTCGGTGGCGGTACCGATCAAATGAGAAACCGTCAGATTGAAACGGTCATCAGTCGCCGCTCTGATTAGAAACTCCTGCATGGACGTCTCTATGGACCTCCTTCGTTTCCAGACCCGTGAGCCGCGTCCGCTGTTTGCCACGTCTGAGATCAAAGACCCGATCGCCCAGCTGACGCCATCAGAGTTTTCAGCGCCTCCTGGTAGAGTTCTGATCCATCAGACCTGTAGATTACAGATCCTCAGCGACTCTTTCTATCTGAGGTGGCGTTACAGCGAACCCACGGCGGACCTACCGACCTCCTGTTTGTGAGAGGGCCGCTGTGAGACGGGACCTTTGGGTGCTGGCAGGAGGCGTCGATACCTTCAGCTCGATCCGCATCGCTGTAGGCGACTCTCCTCCGCTCCCTCGCCCTTTCTCTCAGCTCACAGCTCTGATGCTCCCTCAAGATTCAGAGATTCACGCCACAAAGGTTGTTTCCTGCGAGCGCGGTGACGGCGAGGAACAGACCCTCCAGAAAACCGGCCACAGGAGGCAGCAGGGAGTCACATGACCCATCATCTGACACTGATGGAGGACATCGGACCGGCGGGAGCTGAAGACCACTAGAGCTGCATCGAATAAATGATTAGTCGTCAGCTGTTAATGAATTACCAGCTGTTCCAGCGACGGGTTCATCCGTCATTAATGTTTTATTTACATGGATTAACAGAATCGTTAATGTTTTATTTACATGGATTAACAGAATCGTTAATGTTTTATTTACATGGATTAACAGAATCGTTAATGTTTTATTTACATGGATTAACAGAATCATTAATGGATCAGTTGGTTTAGTTGGGTGGTCTTTTTCAAAATGAGTTCATTACAGTTTTGACCTTTCATAGTTTTGTACCGTGGTAACGGCAGAGATGTGATGTCATGATGACATCATCAAGTCCAACACGGCATGAAAGATGAGTGGAATGATGATGATGACTTTATTTATGTTAATAATGTAGATTATTTATCATCACATAAATCTTTAGTGTCCTGCTCAAGGACACTACGGCATATAATATAGGATCCCACGGTTCTGTAAAGGTGTGAGAGGGTCCCATTTAGGGAGCTGAGAATTTCCTCTCTGCTGTTGGCAGATGATGTGGTTCTGTTCGCTTCATCGGTGCGAGACCACCAGCAGCATTTCTAAATCTGAGACCACGGCTCTCTGCGCCAAAACGGGGAACGCCCCCTCTGGGAGGAGGCCTGAAGGGAGTGTTAGTCCGGGGGTCTTATTTTTGTCTGGGGGTCTTGTTTTTGTCTGGGGGTCTTGTTTTTGTCTGGGGGTCTTGTTAAAGTAATGGGGGTCTTGTTAAAGTAATGGGGGTCTTCTTTTTGTCTGGGGGTCTAGTTTTTGTCTGGGGGTAATGTTTTTGTCTGGAGGTCTTGTTTTTGTCTGGGGGTCATGTTTTTGTCTGGAGGTCTTGTTAAAGTATCTGGGGGGTCTTGTTTTTGTCTGGGGGTCTTGTTAAAGTATCTGGGGGGTCTTGTTTTTGTCTGGGGGTCATGTTTTTGTCTGGAGGTATTCTTAAAGTGTCTGGGGGTCTGTTTTTTGTCTGGAGGTCTTTTTAAAGTGTCTGGGGGTCTTGTTTTTGTCTGGAGGTCTTGTTAAAGTAATGGGGGTCTTGTTTTTGTCTGGGGGTCTTGTTAAAGTATCTGGGGGTCTTGTTTTTGTCTGGGGGTCTTGTTTTTGTCTGGAGGTCTTGTTAAAGTAATGGGGGTCTTGTTTTTGTCTGGGGGTCTTGTTAAAGTATCCGGGGGTCTTGTTTTTGTCTGGAGGTCTTGTTAAAGTGTCTGGGGGTCTTGTTTTTGTCTGGGGGTCTTGTTTTTGTCTGGGGGTCTTGTTAAAGTGTCTGAGGGTCTTGTTTTTGTCTGGGGGTCTTGTTAAAGTATCTGGGGGTCTTGTTTTTGTCTGGGGGTCTTGTTAAAGTATCTGGGGGTCTTGTTTTTGTCTGGGGGTCTTGTTAAAGTATATGGTGGTCTTGTTTTTGTCTGGGGGTCTTGTTTTTGTCTGGGGGTCTTGTTAAAGTATCTGGGGGTCTTGTTTTTGTCTGGGGGTCTTGTTAAAGCATATGGTGGTCTTGTTTTTGTCTGGGGGTCTTGTTTTTGTCTGGGGGTCTTGTTGAAGGTACGAGATAAAACTTCTTTCATTTTTTTAATCAGGTCCATAAACTGTTGACAGATTTGCTGATGTCGTCATAATGCTATAATAACTGTAGCTCCTCCCACCGTATTCCAGCGAGCAGCAGCAACAAGGACCAATGTAACGGCTGCCTCCACCTGCAGCCATGTGGGCGGAGCTTCAGCCTGGGAAGACTTTAGACAAAAAACAACCGGCGTGATGTTTTATAAGAGTGACTTCCATTTGACCACAGAACCACCTGATGTCGGGGTCACAGCCTAGCAACAGTGGATCTGGGGCATAGCAACAGCAGCTGCAGCAAACGGCGCCGGGGAATAATTGGACCTTTTGACTCGACATGTTAACAAGAACATTTCATCACAAGAACAGAAGCTCCGCCTGAATGTATGAGTTTACGGTCGTTCCATTATTGTAAAGAATTTGACTGCTGTTATGGTGTGTGTGTGTGTGTGTGTGTGTGTGTGTGTGTGTGTGTGTGTGTGTGTGTGTGTGATGCCACCGTGAAGGTGTGTGAGTGATGGAGCTCAAGGTCATCTTTAGAGCGCCTTCCGATCCGCTGGAGTATAGATATAGGAGAACATTATTCACCCCAGGGGCTGCTGGGAAATCTTGAAACTAGAGAAGAGGAGGAGGAGGAGGAGGAAGGTGCCATTTGTTTTTGTTTTTTTGAGGCAAACAATTTTATTAACATTTTTATAATTTATACTTCTCCGTTTTTATTCTTATTTCTTAGAAAATAAATTACTTTAAATTCTATATTCTAAAACTGCAGGTTATAAATATCCCTCTTCTTCTTCAAACTCGTTTCTGTCGGCGAATAAAACTCCTAAAAGATTAAAAAGGGCCTCAAACATTTGCAGGAGTGGAAACTTTTGGTTCAGGCATGTTTTAAATTTTACATTTGTTTTGTTTTTGGGGTAAAATATTCAGCGTGAGTCCAGCATCCTTATGAAACTAAAGCGATTCCAAATCTATGAGATTCTGATGTTTCTCTAATCTTTGTAACGGGGGGCCGCATCCTCCCACCTGAATTCAGATTTAACCTTAAATGCCGTATTTATAAATATTCTTTCATACCATGAAGTCTGTAGAATGATCTCTGTACCTGTACAGAACCTGTAAATATATCAAAGTAATGCCGGTAAATTTCATGTCTGGTCACTAAAAACACAAAGATGTGACTGATGGACTGTAAGACGGTCGTTCGTCGCTTCAGTTTCAGCTAACATGAAGCTTTTAAACCGGATCAGCAGATTTAGAATTAGATCATCATGATCCTGTGACCTTCTGCTTCTCCTAAGTTTATCTGCTGTTACATATCTGATAAAGGGCTGTTAAGTCTCCATCCAGAAATAACAACTTATACAATAACAATAATGTTGTTGTTGTTATTACATGTTACAATAACAACATATACAATAACAAATGTTACATTTTTTACAATCAAATTTGAGATCGGCACTACATCATCATCCTGGTAGCTTCATGCTCAAAGAGTTATAATAATAATAATAATAATAATAGTTATACTCTGAGACCCTTTCAATCCTCTTGCTTTTAAATACAATGAGATAATGAGAGAAGAAATCATAGGTTTACCCTCCTAAAGCGCCGCCTCAGATCTCAATATTTCATTCATCCTTTTACCGCCATCACCCCTCAGGTGAACCTGCCATACCAAGACCAGGTGGAGTTCTCTGCTGGATACTCTCTTACGTGCTTTAGTGTGATACTGGACTGTAACATGCTTTAGTGTGATACTGTACTGTAACATGCTTTAGTGTGATACTGGACTGTAACATGCTTTAGTGTGATACTGTACTGTTACATGCTTTAGTGTGATACTGGACTGTTACATGCTTTAGTGTGATACTGGAATGTAACATGCTTTAGTGTGATACTGGGCTGTTACATGCTTTAGTGTGCTACTGTACTGTTACATGCTTTAGTGTGATACTGGAATGTTACATGCTTTAGTGTGATACTGGACTGTAACATGCTTTAGTGTGATACTGGACTGTAACATGCTTTAGTGTGATACTGGACTGTTACATGCTTTAGTGTGATACTGGACTGTAACATGCTTTAGTGTGATAC
>VRLP01008129.1:0-18124 GCA_009660295.1 Lophius piscatorius
TGTAGATGACTTTGCTGCAAGAAAGACCAGGAGAGTAAAGCTGTAGCAGGTGATGTGAGGTTGAGGAGGTGGTGGTGTAGTTTTTAAGTCATTAAAGTTAATGCAGTATCAAAAAGCACCACTAGGTCTTTGTAAGAACCCCCTTTTTCCCCTTTTTATTTAAATCCTTGTAATTTTTGTCATTACTGGTTTCTTTCATATCTTATTTTGTGCAGTGCCTTATTTATATTGTATTTATAATTTATTTGATGTCCCTTGTTTACACTTTTTATTTTTTGGGTATTTAAATCTTATACTTTATTTAAGTTATTTATATTGTATTTCTTATATTCATTTCATATTTTTTGTATTTCTTTCTAATTCCTTCTAAGTATTTTGATTGGGCAATGGCTTTCTTTAAATAAAAGAATGTCCAAGATAAAGCTATTCAGTTTCTTGTGAGTATGTACAGCAGCAGTGGAATTTATTGCAATATAAGGGGGGCGCCACCTAAAATCTTGTCTAGGCCGCCAAATTGGCAAGGGCCGGTCCTTTATGAAGGGGTATACTTATCTACAACAAGGGAGATGTAGGTCATACATGTCAAAGTAACAACCACCTGAGTGGCAGTACCAATGTCCCCCCAGAACATCGGCCAATAAATCCCAGTGCCCGCCTCGGCTTGGCATTGCACAATGCATAAAATGTTACTCATCACACAAGGCCACCTTCGTCGATGCTCTGTGGTCCATTTTCTGATGCTGATGTGACTATTTTAAGCTCTTTCAACAGTGGAAAAGAGTCAGCAAGGGTACTCTAACCCATTTGCAGTGATGCTGCCTGATGCACAACATGATACCATGCATTGTATGCCCAGTGACCATTCTTTCAGAACTAACTCTACCACTTTTTCAGAGATGCGTGCTGGAGAAGCCCTCCCATGCAATCGGACAACATAGGCTAGCTGCCGCTATCCCATGCACAATTATATGTCACAGGTACCTTTGAGCCTTGTCAAAGTCGCTGATATTGTGATGCTTGTCCTTTATTCCTGCTTCTAGGACATCAGCTTCAAGCACAAACTTAAATTATAGATTCCCACTCACTGACAGGAGCCTTGTTACAAGATAATCATTGTTATTGATGAATCATCTGTCAGTGGTTATAATGCTATGGCTTATTGTTGTATGATTTCTGTTATGCATTATTTGGTGCACTACTATCTTTCACTTTTCCCTGGAGTCTAACACTGAATTGGGTAACACTATATCGTATCCGTTTTCTATTTTCACCGTCATTTTATCATTTTCCCTGTGTTTTTTGATAGCCAGCTCAAAAGGTGCATCTCTTTTGAATCGACCAAATACATTTCCGGCTGGCCCTTGTTTTTACTGTTTCAAGCTGGGATATTCAAGGAGGCATGAAAGCAAGAGGGTTTATTCTCACAAATCCCTCCAGTGTGCTGGCCGAGGCCTTGGCTAATATAAGGCAAAACATTCCCAGAAAACATTGAACCAAGGATGAAGGGATTGACTGATGAGAGGAAGTTTATATAGTTGTTCTGTCAGTAGAATTTGTCATCAGGGGGCTGGCTTACTTATTGCTCTCAGTGCATCACGGGAAGACTGACTCATGTGATTATGAGGGATTTATCACTAACACTTCCTCTGACCAAGCTTTCTTATTTGGGATTTGGATGTTTTAATCAATCTAAAATTGAGAAATTCATTTTTAAAATTTAATTAATTCAGACTATTTTTCTGATTCTATTATACATGTGTCTGTATGTCTCGTGTATGTCTCGATGTATTCCATCATTACCCTGCCAAAGCTGCAAACATCTGTTTGCATCAATAACAATATATTCATTCCTTTTTGCTCCAAATAATGCAGTGTTTTAATAAAACAAAAATTCAGGAGAAAAAACAGACTAATAATGTGCTTGTTGGTCTAAGAATGAGAGAAAATGTCTCACTATTTTGAATAATGGATAAGTAAAAAGAACACCTTTGCTCCATGATAACAATCAAGACTGAATCTCAAAATACCACTATCCTTGCCTCATAACAATAGGACAATAACTAATAGGCAACTCTCAGGAACCTGTGGCATGAAGGGATAATAATAGCCAAGGCTCATCTGTAAGATATTTCCTAATGTGGAAGCACACTCGAAATCAGCTCTTCCTTTCTCCTGTGGGTCCTTTCTATGTCTCATATTTCCCTACTTACTTAAAACATACAAGGAGGTCACTCAAACCACATTTGTGAAATTAACAAGATTATTTATATTTAATTACATATGCATTGATAATGTTTGGTAATAAATATTTGTAATATTTTAATTATATTGGTAGGAATATATTGTTAGGTAATTGGTAAGCTGGTCATGAAATAGTGATTGAGACATTTTATTTTTATACTTCACAATGAATATCATACAAACTCTAACACATACTTTTTACATATTATTATTAACTGTTTCTGGAAAATTAAGCGGCAATAGGAAGAAGTTGTTGGTGAAGATTAACTGACAAACACGTGGTAATGCTACTCTCAGTTAGACAGACGTCACCAACCTTATAATCACTATCAAGCAACAATAATAACTATATCACTGCTGATGTGAGCTGGTGGTGGCTTACCTAATGAATGAATCTGTGTGAATTGGAGGATTCTGGCTTAGGTTAGCAATGGTGTAATTTAACATTCCAGAATTTTAAAAGGTGTTGATGTATGTAAGATAGCTATGCTAAAAATGCTTATACAGGTTAAAAGAAAGTACAGTCAAAATTAGCTTGGATTATAGATTCTTTTTATAGGTTTTTCACAATAAATGATCCGTGCAAGAAAACCGTTTTGCATCTCCATTAAGAGCGCGCATTTTGAAATGTAATTTTTTCAACTCCGTGCTATCCTAGATCCTAGACTAATTTTAGAGTCTTATGCTGCATTCACACTGAAAGCTATGTACATTTCTCAAGAGGGTGATCACATACAAAGTAATTGCTTAGCCTTGAATAGATGTAGTTCCGTAGATAGCTAAATGGAAACCATGAATTCAAGCGATGCTCTGAATCCAAACAGATCAGATCTCACTGTGTGAGCACATACATTGGGTTTGATTTTCAGACATATCTGTGACTTCTGCAGCAAAAACAACGCATCAATCAATCAATCAATCTTTATTTATAAAGTACCAATTCACGACAACCTGGTGTCTCAAGGTGCTTTCCAGAAAGAGTAGGTTCAAACCGGACTCTTCATGTAATTATCTTACAGAGACCCAATAAATTCCTCCGATAGCAAGCACTTGGCAAAAGTGGCAAGAAAAAAATGACTTTTAACAGGCAGAAACCTCGAGCAGATCCTATTGCCATGACCGGTTGGGTTTCAAAAGAGAGACAGAGAGAGAAAAACCAAGAGAGAGAGGGAGAAAAAGATAGTGAGAGAAAGAGAGAGAGAGAGAGAGAGAGAGAGAGAAACCGAGATTGAGAGAGAGAGAAACCGAGATTGAGAAAGAGAGAAACTGAGAGAGAGATTGAGAGACAAACCTAGAGATAGATAGAGAAACTTGGAGAGAGAGAAACCTGTAGAGATAGGGAGGAGAGACACAGACCGGCAATAATATCGGCTATGGTAATCCGCTTTCTTCCGCTTCTCCATTGTCGGGCCGATCTAATGTTGATCATAGCAATAATTATAATATGATAACATTTAGCAATAGCTTATTGGAAAATACTATACTATAATAATAATAATAATAATAACAATTGTAATCGTCATCATTATTATATTGTAACCAGTGGACATAAATGAGGTCCACAGCAGCAGATGCAGTTACCAACTATGTGACCTCGCAGGGTGAAAAAGCAGAAACACTGCTGGGAAGAAGTTAAGTTAGTAACAAGCAATAATCCAGTTTAGTGGAATCTGTCTCAATAAAATAGAACTTTTGGAAAATATCTTTAGAATTGTGGTAAATGACAAGCTACTGATCTAAGCAGCAGAGTGCGCAACAGCTACCAACGGCAAACAACAGGAAATTACGTATGCTTACGGCAGGAGGACGATATAACAGAAGTTATATTTGCTGTTGTTGAAGATTATCCTGGAAAACAATCACAACAGTTGAAGAAACCAAGGGTTAGTTAAAGGAAAATGTATTGCAAATAGGTCTACGCTTTTAACCACGACAGCAAGTGTTTATCCCAAAACAGCTCCCACTTGCCTGTGTTGTACAAGCAATCCCCCTATTCGAAGTTCTAAAATTAAATGTAAAGTTATGTCTGTAAAAGAAGTATGCTCTCCCTACTGAAGAAAAAATTTTCTATTTGAATAAAAAAGTCTCAAGTTGATTCATATGCTCTGTATTTGGACTCTAGTGGACCAAGGGTTAGGAAGTTCTGTCCGTAAAACAGTTATTTTCTTAGATAGCTCCCCATAGTGAGTGAAATATGAACCAATAAATAAAACACACTATATACAAGATCTTCTCAAGTCGAAACATATTCACAAAATTTGGACTAAATCGGACCAATGGTTGGGAAATTATTGCTAGAAAAACTTGTGAGATAAAGCTCCCCAAATATCAGAAATTTACAGCTGAAATTTCCCAAAAGCAATCCAGTTCTTCCTCGCACTAAGGTCTACGTGTTTATAAAATTTGAAAAATGATGCTTTGAATATTCTTTTGAGATTTTGCGTTAACAAAAAAGGAACTGCGGACACGGCGATTACAAATCCATCCCCCAGTTTATGGGGATATAATATGGGAGAAGCACAAACCTATATGAGAAGTGGATGAAAGTCACGTTATCAAAGTAAAAATTGGAGGGGATAGTATGTATTTATTCTCTTGACAGGGTTTTGATTTGCTGTCTTTTTTTCGACATTCAGCTGTATGTACCATGTCAGGAAAAAATGTAGCTTCATGAAATGAGATCATGTTTTCCATCTGAACTCTAGGGTCAGCACTCATAGTTGCTATGCCATAAATCTGTGACGGCATTTCTTTCCTTAGGAGGGGATGGTTGTTGACTAATTATCTCTTGCCGTCAGCACCTCAGTGAGTATGAGTAACATTGCACTCTGTATAATTATCATTCCTGTTATTGGCAAGTTGTCATTACTTGTGTAAATAATCTGAATGACCTAATGTGACACTTAGAGAGGCAAAGTTCTACGGTCAGAACGAGTAGATTGATTGGTTGAAATGCATTATTAATGGTACAGCCTTATTTGTGGATTCCGTTTCCTGTTATGTTTTTAATTATCGAGTGTTTTCATCTGTGTTTCATTATTGAGTATTTTCATCGTTAGGTAAAATGCCTGATAATGCATATTGATTAAGGCAAACATACTAAATGGATAAAACTTGCTATTTTTCACGTTTGACAGACACAATCCTCAATGTGCACCGTTATTAGGTCAGCATGGTCATTTGTGCGCTGAGAGACACTGTATTCATTCTTTCTACTTCCGGGTTGTTTGTTTGAAAAGGATCCATGTTAAACATAGATTCTTTGTTGAGTGTTCTTTGTATCTAATACGCTGGATTTGACTGTTTGTATTTTGGGTTGTGGGGAAACACTGTTAATAACATTCTACGGAGCTGACTGAACAACGTCTGACTAACTTTTTCTCACACAGACACAGTCACACACACTCATATTCTATTCACATCGCTGGTTTTGAAAATTTTGTAAATACACTGTTGAATATTGTGCTGAGTTGTGGTTTATTTGCTTCCTGTCTGCTGAAATGATTGCCTAATATTGGTTGATTAACCTCTGTGTGTTTAATTTAATATTTTGTGGAGGGTTTGACTTAGCAAATTTATGTTCTCATTATTTATCATTTGTTAGTCACGACTCTGACTGGCACCCCACTTTATTTAATTTAGTTAAGCTCGCTACACCGGGATCCCATGCATACCTCAAAGTCCACCAAGGCAAAAAAGATTTTAAAGTGGCTGTCACAGTCGCCTGACCAGAATCTCATAGAAAATATCAGGGGGGATTTGAATAAGGACGCTACAGCATGTAAAGGAATATTACAGAAATAGATGCCCTTGTACTGGAGGAAAGATTTGTTGAGAATTCTGTCAGAAGATGGTTTCTGGCTGTACATCACATTTTCAGCAGGCGACAGCTGGAAAAGACCAACAAAATACAAGAGATGCTTCTCATTGAAGGTCAATTCATGATCCAATGGTAAAGGGAGGTATGAATATTGAAGCTAAAAAATGCCGCGATTTTCTATTTCTGGAGAGCTGACAGATACAGAGAAGATGGACGAAACAGAACAATGCCATCTGAAAGCAATGGCTATAGTGTGATGTCTATAGTGACATGATGAGGAGAAAAGTAAAGCAAAAAGATTAACAAAGTGCACAAATGTTGAGGTTGCCACTTTAAACTACCATGTAAACCCTCTCCTTTACCGTTGTCACAATTTTCAAGGTTTTGAACAGGCTTATCTATTCTCGTACATTCACAGAGTTTATATATGAGACTGTGATGATGAATGATTCAACCCCTTATGGTTGAATCATTGTGTGACAGTAGTAGACAGTAAAAGTAGCATTGTGTATCACATTTTCCACTAGTGTTGTGGGCCGCCCTGGCAAACTAGCAATGGTGATATAATCACACATTAGAAAAAGAATGGGGGACAATAAAACCACACAAGGAGAAAATATTTAGTTTTCGGATATTTGTTGCAAGGAGAGGCAATATAGCCACTGTAGCCGTTAGAACAAGGGAACAATAGGTGGACCGGAAAACAATGATTATACTGGGACTGCTGAATAATAGGCAGGTGTAAAGATCACCCAGATGAGAGGAATCAGGAAGAAGTCCTCAACGCACACTCACTCTCAATTCAGGGGAGCAAGAAGGAACACGACACAAGAGCTGTGACAATTGTCACATCACAGTTGCACAGACAAAATAAATGAAAGCACCAAAGATCCAAATAATAAAAGTAGAGCCTGAGGTAAGTGATTGTACTTAACGTACATCAACGCATTAAGTCATGCTAATCAGTGTTCCCTTCTAAGAAATAATGCCGTGATTGACATCCATCCCCTCCTGGTTTCCTTTCATCTCTGAACTCCCAGTTGTAGGTGTAACACACGTGTCACAGGTAGGTGGATCATCCAAGCTCCTACATTTAAGATATATATTATATTCAAAGTGACCAGAACTCAGTTTATAAAGCATTTCTGGAAGTTTTTAAGTCCACTTCTATCAAGTGTTTTCCTCTGGTTACTGGTGTTACTAGGTATAAAAAACATTGGTTTTCTGCTGGAGTAAAAAAAAAAGTCCTCCAAAATCGAAAAAGTCAAAACAGATTATATTTAATTGCCAAGCCTATTAAATTTACCAATTTCCCGATGTTTAAAAAACTAATACATTCACCGGCTGGTAGTAGCCAAGGAAAGATATCAAGAAGTTGTGGAAAATTATTAATCAGATACTACACAGAAAGGACTCCCTAAAGATCCTTAAAGTTTTATGGATGGGAGCCCTAATTTCTCCTTTTAAAATTGCCTAACAAAAGTTAATCCTTTGGATTATACTAAGGGTTCCTATCCATCTCTTTGTCTTTTTCCTGCCTGATTCAAAGGAGGAAAATTATATTTTAGATATATTAGAATAAATAAATTAATGTCCAGGTCATGATGGAACTGCTCTGGACTAATAATTTTTTAATGAGATGTTTTAGTATACACGAGAAGTTGAAATGTATTGGTTATTTTGTATAGTTCATATTTTCTTACTCTCGGAGGAATTTTTTACATAAGCCTATACAGGTTTCTAACACACATTCAAACATCGCCCCCCCTGTGGATCTTATATCACACAGTCAAAAATGGGGAGGAAAATGGTATGTTCTGTTTTAAGTGTTTTAAAGCTTCTCTTCAACAGTATTTGTAGGTATACCTCCAGTTATACATTATATTGGTTGGTTAATATTGTTCAGGCTAATCTAAAAAATCTATATTCCCACGTCAAAGACAACATATTACATCAATTCTAAGAATGAATTAAATGAAGATGAAAAGTTGACTTACTTGATGGTCAGCTTGATGTCACCAAATGGATTACATTCAGATGCTGGAGCCACCATGGTCAGCAAATAACCCCTCGAGCCCCCAGTAAGTATAAGTTATCTAAGTGTTTAAAAATAACATGAGTCATTATTCTCCACTAGTGTCCAACTTCGAAGTGTCCTCTTGTTGAGAGGAATGACCCATCCCACTGCATCAAACCCCATCACTGCACTCACTACATGCAACCCCGTCAGTCAAGTCAGAGGTTACAGGAAAGGACGATGATAAGATTGGGATAGGAATGAAACCTCTCATGGTATATTCCCAAAGTTCATTCACAGCATTATGAGCGTGCCTTAACTTCTTGACAACGGTGTTCGTAGGGTGGATAGGGGAGCAGTCATGGGTGAAGAGGGAGTAGAGGAGGGGGCTGAGGACACACCCCTGTGGTGTGCTAGTGTTCAGGATGAGAGTGGATGATTTGCGGCCTCCCATCCTGACATTTTGGGGTCTGTTGCTGAGGAAATCCAGTATCCATGTGCACAGTGAATTGCCTAAGCCCAACTTGCGCAGTTTGTTGACCAGTTTGTGGGGGATAACCGTGTTAAAGGCTGAACTGAAATCCACAAACAAAAAGATGTGATAGTCATTTAGACAGTTCACTGAACGTTTCTTTGGGACTTCGATGATGGTGGCTGATTTCAGGCAAGTGGGGACAGCAGACTGCAGTAGCGGGAGGTTGAAGATGGTGGTGAAAACTCCTGCTAGCTGGTCTGCGCACGCCTTGAGGATTCTGCCCTTGACTCCGTCTGGACTAGATGCTTACCTTGCGCTGACTCTATGCAGGGTGGATCTGACCTGATGTTGGTCCGGCTGAATGGCATTTCCTTCCCCGGTAGTGCCGGATGTGTGTCAGCAGTCTGGCGGTCGAAGCGGGAAAAGAAGTGGTTGGCGGAGTCTGGCAGTGTGTGGTCTGTGGTGTTAGTGGCCATGTGGCTGTCCTTGTAGCTAGTCAAAGTTTTTATCCCCTGCCACATGCTTCTGGAGTTGTAGCTGTTAAAGTGCTCCTCTATGCGCTGCTTGTAGCTGAGTTTGGCCTCAGTGATGCCTCTCCCCAGGATATGCCCTGCTGGTTTGTCGGCCTGCATGTCCCCAGACTCGAACGCAGAGTCCGGTGGTTTGAGCAGGGTCCTAACCTTGCTGTTGAACCATGGTTTCTGGTTGGGGAGCACTTTAACAATTTGATCTCCGAAACAGTCACAGCACAGAAGTTGATGTATGAGAGGACAGCTGATGTGTGTCCCTCCAAGTGTGTCCCCTCAGCAAAATCATCCCAGGCTGTGTCCTTGAAGCAGTCCCACAGGGCTGAGGTGTCTTCCTCAGTCAATACTTTCACTGTCTTCATTGATGGTCTCTGTCTACAGCTGAGAGATTTATACACTGGGATCAGGGACAGAGAAAGATGGTCTGAGAGTCCCAGATGTGGCAGGTGGATGACTTTAAATGCATGTGGAATTTTGTCGTAGTCCTGATCAAAAGTATTTTTTTCTATTCGAGGGAAGTTCAAGTTTTTATGGACAGACTTTAAGTTTGTATGATTAAAGTCCCCTGCCGCTATCACAATGCGACTGGTGCTTGCTAATGGAGTGATGTAGCTTCTCCATGGCCAACCTAGTGTTAGCTTGTGGTGGTACGTAAACAGATCTGAAAGTAACTGATGTAAATTCCCTGGGCAAGTAGAATGGTCTGCACTGCAACATCATGTACTCTATATCCGGAGAGCAGTGAGTGTCTTTGACTGTGGTGTTTTTACACCAGCTGTTGTTAATATATATGCAAAGTCCTCCTCTGCTTTTAACAGAGTAAGCGGTCCTGTCCGCTCTGTAGACGGTACAGCCTGCTAGACAGATCGCAGTGTCTGGGGTGTACTGGTCAATCCAATTCTCTGTTATAATCATCACACAGTAGTCCAGCCTGTGTAAAGTAATTCGCAGTCGCAGCTCGTCCATCTTGTCGTTTAACGACCAGGTGTTAGCGAGAAAGAGGCTTTGGATGGCCGGTTTGTGGGAGTTAGTTTTTAGCTTAGCTTGCAGCCCCCCCGTCTTGCCTCTCTTCTGCTTTCTGTGCCGCCGTCCTGCGCCATTTTAGCTGGGGGATGATGAACTCGTCATGCGGGGGGGAGGGCCGAATCTCTGGGGGTATGAAGTCCCAGTTGTGGTTTTCCTTTTTGCGTAGATAAAAGTCTGCAGCTCTAGTAGATTGGCTCTGCTGTACTGTACATAAGCACCAGCTACCGTATGAGCAAAAACACACAAAAAGGACGCAATAAAAACAAAACATTTGCCAAAACAGGAAGAGCACCGGGCCACTCCGTCTAGATACGCCTATCAAAGGCCACATGATGAAAGACCTTATACAGGGGCAGCCGGACCCATATTCAGAAACATCTAAACAAGTAGAACCCCTTGCAGCAAAAACAAGTCACACTCATTCTACCCCTCCCCACAAGGAACCTGATCCAAGGAAGTGACCCTCGTTGAGCCCCAATGAGGATCACTCAGGTGAAAAGAAAGACAGCTGATGATGAGGATGAGGATGCCTGGCACAGGTAGAATTCCTGATCCCAAATCAGGTAAGAGATGGAGATATACTGTATGTATAAATGTCAACATTAATGGATTATACCCGTGAGTCTTGACTTGAATATCCTTAAAAAATTCTCAAAATCTGTGAGATTAACATGAAAAAAGGCAGGGAAGTTTGTCAACATGTAACTAACAAGCATTGTTGAAGAGGTCATCCAAAGTTTTGGGACACATGTTGTTGGCATATATCTACAAGGGCATATTGTATAACAACTTCATAACTCTAAAATAAGCCTTTTTATTCTTTTGGCAACACAGTCAATTCCTGCATTCTTCCAAAGGAGATGTAACGAGTTTCTGTGGGGACTTTGCAGTTAGGCAAAGCTTTTCAATAGGCAGCCCGGCCCCACGGACTATTGAACTGCCTATCTGCGGACCCTGAGCTGAACGTGTGACAGGTGGGTTTACATGGACAGCCTAATTCCGATTAGATTCGGAAAAGACGTTTAATGGGAAGGAAAATGCTGCTTGTAAACACCCCGTTCGAAATGGAAAGAACATTTCCGAGTTAGATTTCATACCTTTGCAAGGAGGTAGTCAAAATCGTTTCGGAAAGCCTTTCTGATAGCCAGTGACTGCATGTAAAGGGTATTCGGAAAGCTTTCTGTTTGAGTTGTATCTGCGCATGCCCAGTGAAGCATTTTAAATACAGCAACTTCAAAACAGTACTGGTCTGCATCGGAGAGTCATCTATTCATTGCAACGTTGAAATATTTTAACATATTTGGACGGTTAGATGGGTGAAAATTCACTTCCACAAATGCCCTCTTTGTTGTATTATTTTTCTGGGCACTTGTTGGCGGTCCGCGCCCAACTCACTGAAGCATTATCGCCACCTTATGAGCGGGAATGTGGATCGTCTGCGCATGTATGAGAGTGTTACCGACTAGATGAGTTGATGCATGTAAACACCAGGTCGGAAAAGATCACAAGTCACGTAAACAGGCTACCGACATTGCAATTTGGAAAGGTTTCATTCAGAAAGGAGAAAAGTGTCCCATGTAAACCCACCATGTGACCCAGTAACAGCTTATCAACGCATCGTTGGTATGGAGATGGCAGCCCATTTAAAAGTGCTGACCAAACTAAAACACACGTAGTGTGCTCACTCAGAGTGGTGTGGGTGTTGGGTAAGCACAAGATGCCTTTTCTCTCATTAAGCAGCAGTGTTTGACAAAAAAATTGTTTTTCATTGCACTTTGATTGAGATCTTGATATATTTGTTTACCAAAGCATTCTATGGAGGGTTTTGTTTCATTTGAGTGTTTATTTGAATTTATGTCATAATGGAAATGGGATTTTATTTTATTTTAGTATGTATTTTTGTTGTTGTTTTGAATGAAAAGTAAATTTTGCTTTGAATCAGTATTATATCAGTATTATGGCTTGTGGCTTGACCGACTATAATAAATGGACCTTTGACTCGTTGAAATTTTTTTTTATGGACCATTAAGATTTCTATTTGAGTTCCCTGGTAGTAGGGTATCTTGGGGCTTATTATTGACCTGTGTTTTTACTGCTGGAATTGATTGGGTGACCTGGAACACCTGGTTCACTTAGGTTATGTTAAGATAGCATAGCATAACACACAATGTGCCTCTTAACACAGTTGTTCAAAAACATTGCAGCATTTACTTTATTGATAATTAATTTTCAATTAAAATTTTTCAACATTCTCATATCGTTATATTTGCACAAGCAGCATTTTGTATTTTGTTACCTGTGGAGGTACCACAAAGGAGTACATTAACTGTGTTCTGACAAGTGTGAGACTTTTATCTTGCAAATCAATTAATAAATCTCAAATAATAAAACTGCTAGTTGACCTCTTGTTGGATCTTCAAAAAATTGACAGGACACTACAGAAATAATCAGTTAATAATATTAATAATCAGTTATTGCAAGTCTAGTCAGGGATATTATGGAATCTTCATCTAAATAAGCCCATATGACTTAAAAAGTATCTAGACAAAATTTGCTTTAGTACACTGCCTTGGATCTTTCGTTTTAACGCGATAACTCAAAAACTGTTTAATGGATAATTTTTAGATAATATACCCAAATAGACCGTAGTGTGAGGAAGAACTTGATTAATTTTGGAAAAGGTTGGTTGTATATTTCCGCCACTATGTGGAGCTTTATCCCCAAAAGTCTTTGGGCCATAATTTCTCACCCTTTGGTCCGATTTAGTCCAAATCTGGTGCATATGAATCAACTTGAGAAGACCTATGTTGTATATATCATATTCAACTCTTATAGTTCATATTTTACCCAGTAGTTGGAGTTTTTGTTTATTACAAAAAAAACATTTTAGTTATAACTTCTTCCGCTTTTTCTGCTGCATGCTGATATTCAATTTGTAATATTGAGTATTAACAATAAGTATTACAACATACACTTAAAACATTGACCACGATCATAAAACGCCAGCAGTTGCAACTCAAAGAGGCAAGCTAATGGGGAGTAGTTCATCGTCAAAATAAACTTTTGAATGGGTTAATCTTTGTCATGCACCCTACCCAGCAAGCTTTGCTCACTGTGACTTTACTGACATGGTAAGGCCCTGTTCATTCAGTCAGGTAATCAACTCTTGACAGGGAGGCATTACTACAATCCGCTATGCTCCACTTCACTCCCGGGTTGAAAAATAGCTCTGCACACAAGACTGTTTCCTCAACCCTGTTGTCATAGCAACAGAGACACTCTGCTTCCCCAGTTTAATTGCGCCGATCTCAAGTGGATGATCTTCATAGCAATTTTGGGATATTTTGCATGAGGAAACTGTAAGGTAGTTTTTTTAGTTTTCATTTTTTTGGTGATAACTCCAGTCTAATAAATTCTCTACCAAAAGGGAGGTGATAGTGTCACCAAACACCCATACCACTATTAATCATAGCAGGCATTGTAAAAGTTCCACACCACATTCACCAGCCTGTCGTGAAGGTAGGAAAATCTTTTTTTTCTGTCTGTTATGTTAATTTTTCATTTTCAAGAACATTGTGTTTCACTGAAAATTATTGGGTATTTCTTGTAAATAATTAGTAAAAACTACATGCAGATGTCATCTGGAAGATAAATCTTATAGTATGAAGAGGTCAAGGATGAAGAGATAAAAAGAAAATTCTGATGAAGCTCACAGTTTCCCCAACTAGACTCGCTTAAAGACTTATTCAAGAGTCAGAGATGTGCCTAAATCAAGCCACCAGCCACAACTGGAGTGTTTTGGAGATTGTCTGAATGTGACTGAATTGTATAATTTCATGTAACCGGTTGCATATCATTGCATCCTGCAAACTTGTAGGATTTTTTTTTTCTATTTGATTGTGATCATGCATATGTCTAACTGGGAAGGAGGCTCTCATTTATCATGTTTTATCCTGGATTGTGTTGCGACAGCATAACGTTCACCACAATCTCTCCAGACTCTCACATCTGCCACCTGAGATCAGACAACCTGCTCTTATCTATGAGGACAACTGGGTGCTAATGGTGTACCTGCCCTTTTTGATGTTCTTCTTCTTCTTTACGGAGCATGACTGTGAGCCAAAGAAAATCATGCCCTCGTCCTTACTCATAGTCAGTAACATTTAAATGTGAAAGCCATTTCGTAGGCTTCTGGCACTGCTCCTCTTGTTTCTCCTCACACACTGGAGCCAATAGAGGCTATGCTAATGTGTTGTTGAGCCTCTACAGCCCCTCCCTGTTATCCTCGTGTAACGGCCCATCCATGCTCTTTAGACACTTCTGGGAGACGCAGCAAAACTTCTTGCAGGTAACACATCGTGGTGAATAGGGCACTAGAAAAATGCAATACTAGAGAAAAATCAGGAAAGATATTTTACAGAGAAATGGTATGTTGTCATCTGAATATCCAGTGTTGTTCTTGCTGTTTCCTCTCCTGTCCACCTGTTGTCACTGTCTTTTGTACCAAACAAAGACGAAACTGATTCACATGCGCTTACACTTCCTAACTGGACAGATCTATCTGTTAGGAGTTAAACTGACTTGTTTTTATGCTGCTCAAATTCTTTTGAGTGGTGTAAACAAGTTTCATATAGAAATGCCTTTCATTTACATTATATTACACGGAATTTAAATAACTTAAAGTCTTTCACACAATACATAACTAAAAGGGAACAAGGCAGTATGCAGGGGACTAAGCAGCTTTGTGCAGGGTCAATATCATGACACATTGACTCATTGTTAACTCTTGATGAGTATTTCTTTGCACTTGTACTGCCACCTCCCTTGGAGTTGGCGAGACAACAAATTATGAATTAGGCATCCATAAAACATGCTCTTATTTATGGAGATTAGGGCATATTTGGAGATCTCTAATTAAATTCAGCTGATCCAAGGTGGTTTGCCAAAGCACCCTGTAGCTAAGGCTTATTTAAGTAATTTCATCAAAGAGAGCAGTGAGAAGCAATACAGGTAGCAAAGGAAATCAGTTTGCATGTACAAAAATATTTGCCTCTGGTATTATGAAATCCATTTTGCAACCCCATACAGATTCCATTATTGGCTTTAGTTGCCAAATCAATCACAAGTTATTGACAATATAGTGTACATTGTCTTTTTTCCCCTAGATCCATGTCCACAGTGTCAAACACTCTTAACTGTCCGCTAATATAATTATTGGATGAATTAATAGCGCAAAAGCATTTACAAACATTCAAAAAGGCTACCAGGCACAAAAACATGTCATCTTATACATCCTTCTATTCTGTACTTCTATTTACAGAGTAAAAGCCCCCCAATCAAAAAAGAAAAGGAAAATCTACTTACATTGGTGTTTTAATAATTAAAGTATTTCATTCAGGAAAGACAGAGAATTAAGAAAAGATGAATAATTAATTGCAATAAATAGATTATCATAATTATGTTATCTATTATATAATTAGTAAATTCTTTGGAGCTAAGACTCTTTGGCCAAATTGTAAAGGATATCAAATGATATAACCTCTGAGCAGCAGCATCTTATTTCAACCCCATTGGAGTCTGAAGTGGTGGTGGCTGATGACTGTTGACACTGATGAATAATAAGGTTGATGGATCTGCAAGGACTTGGCAGAGGTGGGGAGGTTGAGCGAGCCGCGTTAAAGTACATGAGTGGAAAGAATCATATTTATATGCCTGAAAAGTCTGGGATAGTATTGAATCGTCATCACCGTGTCTGCGTCCGCAATACATCCCTCTTGTTAGCACATTAACTCAAAAATATTTCATGGATCATTTTAAAATTTTAGAACCACATAAACCTTATCTCCAGGAAGAACTGGAGTGTTTTTGGTAAATTTTGTTTGTTTATTTGGATACCAGGTTGAGGTTTATTTCCAAAATAAACCTCAACCTGGTATCCAAAGGTTGGATCTCCTCGACTCGATTCGTCGAGGAGACGAATCGAGTCGAGGAGATCCATCTTGTATATCTATCGTTCTACTTTAAAAGTTCATATTTTATTAACTAGGGGGTGCTTTTTAAAAAAAAACATGTGGGAATGTTTTCCGGACATAAATCAAAGATTATTTCATGAATCATTCTAAAACTTTATATTCAATAGATTTTACTGCGAAGAACCAATGGACTGACTTCAGATAGGTCAGTGGTATATTTCTGACACCAGCTATCTGCAAAAGGCTTCGGGCCATATTTTCTCAACCATTGGTCCGATTTGTCTAAATGTGGTGCATATGAAATGACTTGACATATATCTTGTATATGCTGTGTTTTACTTTCATAGTTCATATTTTAATCACTTTCTTACGAAAAACATTGTTTCCCGGACAGAAATCCAAATTTTTTTCATGGATGAAACTTTACACCCCAGGGATCTTAGTGCGAGGAATAACTGGATTAATTTTAGCAAAGGTATGTTAAATATTTCTGACACTAGTGGAAGCTTTATCTCCAAAAAGTTTCGAGCCATAATATCTCAACCATTTATCCGATTTAATTCAAATCTGGTGCATATGAAACAACTCAGGGACCTCTATCTTGTGTTAATTGTGTTTTACTCTTGTAAAAGCAAGGGATGTATTTTGGTTGACTACTGTCACTCGGGACACTCGTGGTATCGTTGGTGTGTTTGTGTTTGCACATCACTGGGGGGCGGGGGAGGAAATCACCTTATCGCCTATACCTCTTTGTTTGGATGAGAGAACGAGTAGGAAATTGTCAACAGAAAATAACTACGGATCAAACGTTTTCAATCCACTGATGCCTTACAGGAATGCACATAACGGCGAACGATTGTCCCACACTGAACTTGAAACTGTGAGTTAAAACTTGAATTAATGGATGGAGCGTGGCATACAGTAACAACAAGTTATGTCTAACACATTTTTTTATACTGTGAGTTTGTTTGCCCAGACACAGTTTGAGATGGTTCCCGCTGCAGATTGGATGGCTATGGACGCTACGTGTGCCTGACCATGCACCTGTTGCTACCGTTAACTTTAGGTCAATCGCTTGTTGGTGGACGTTTATGTGCATGAACTGGAAATGGATTTTGGATTGCTGTACTCAGGAATATTTAACACGTGAAATATGTGCTTGCTGCGGATAAAAAGTGACTGTGATTGAAAATGATTTTGAAAATGTCAAAAGAAGAGTTACTCTCACTTAAAAGGCCCTTGCGGGCAAAATTGAAAAACTTCTTCCTGAATGCCAATCCAGAGTGAGCAATTTAAAGATTGTCATAAATGCCTTAAAAATACTCATGATAACGATAACAATGCTTCACAAGTGCAATCACAGTTGGTCATTTTAATTAAATACACGGAGGATGCTATTTTCTTCCATGAATCACTTATGTCTCTAAAACTTCAGGAGGAGAAATAAGGACAAAATGTGTGGTTATCAAACATCAATAATACAACCAAGGTTTTGTTGAGGAAGTGAAACATTGGCTGTATTAAAGTGATAGACTGGTCACTAAACACACCAGAGAACAAAACTAGGAAGGTGTGTTTGCTATCAAACATTGTGAAAATCAGGAGATTCTGCAATCTGATGAACCACACATTAATAACAGACCTTCACATGACCTGGATACAAATCATGTGTGGGACAAATCATGATGAAATTTGGCGCGCAGACAGCATTCCAAATATAAGCAGCAAAAGACCTAGTTCAAAATCCAGGACCTCAAGTACCCGAACAACCAGTACCTCTACTTCATCTGCACGTATTAAAGCAGAAGCTGTCATGGCCGTTATTTTTGCCTGGCAGAAATGGCTAAAGGAAAAACATCTGGACGAGCAAAAAGTGGATATGAGCGAAAAGGACAGAATAATGTCAGCTTCAAATGGACATAGTAATAATAATAATAATAATACATTTAATTTATAATGCACTTTACATTTGGATCAAATCTCAAAGTGCTACAAAGCAAAAGCAGATAAAAGCATCAATAAAAAAATAAAAAATAAAATAATAAC
>VRLP01008130.1:0-18122 GCA_009660295.1 Lophius piscatorius
CACACACACACACACACACACACACACACACACACACACACACACACACACACACACACACACACACACACACACACACACACACACACACACACACACACACTCACACACACACAAACACTCACACATACACACACACTCACACATACACACACACACTCACGCACAAACACACTCACGCACACACACTCACGCACACACGCTCATGCACACACACTCACGCACACACACACAAACACACACGCACACACACACACACACACACTCACACATACACACGCATACACACACAGACTCACACACACACACAGACACACACAAGCACACACATACACTCACACACACACTCACAAACACTCACACATACACACACACTCACACATACACACACACACTCACGCACACACACTCACTTACACAGACACACTCACGCACACACACACAAACACACACGCACACACACACACCCACACACACGCACACACCATATCCTCTCATCGTGTCCGAATAAAAAAAAAAATACTCAAATGGAACCTGAATCAAAATGCGGGGGCGCCCTGATCCCACCTCTGAGCAGCACCCGTCGGTGCCGGCGGGAAACGAATGCCAGGATATTAATTCTCCATGATGATAACCTGGGTGAGGAGCGTCAGGCGATCCGATTACGGCGGTTTGCGTGTTTCCGTCGCGGAGATAGCGTCTCGTCCCGCCGCCTGAGAGGATGTTTTAACTTGAGTGACAGGCGGGTTCTAGATGTGGAAACGCAGCCGCTTATCGCCGGGGAGAAAAAAGGGAAACCGGGCGGCTGATGTCACATGACTAATGGAGTCAGTCGGCGTCCGGAGAATCCTGAGTCTAATATCACACCTGTAACTCGTGTGTGTGCGTGACTGTGTTTGCAGTTTTTGATATTTACATATATCTACAGAATAATTCTCTTATAAGTCACTTAAAGATTAATAACAGCAGTGGTTTTCTGAATCTCTGAACCTCTCCGGTTCGACGGACTAGATGCTAATATGTTCTTGGGTCGATGAAAGGAAGGACCCGAGGTTTCTGACTCGCATCCTGGCCTGAGTTAAAAAGAAAGGAGGTGGCATTTTTACCGTGGGAGGATGCTGGAAAACCCGGAGCGAAAACTCCACACAGAAAAGGCCGGAAGGTCAGAAAAAAGTGGTTTTGAATCCGGGGCGGTCTTGTGCATAGACTCTGCATTTGGGTCCAGTTCACAGTGTGCAGGTCCTGGATTTTAGCCCCTAGTCCACGTTTTTTTGGCTTCCCGGTCCAAAATAAAGGCTAAACCGTATATTTAAGTATGACTACGACTCACTCTAGCTTCCGTGACCCCTGCTTGACCCCTCCGCAAATTTCAAAGGGAATCCATTCGGTACTTTTTGCAAAATTAGGGAAAATGTGTGAGAAGACTTGATCTCGCATCGTTGAACGTTTTGAAGAATCTTGGCCCAAATCCAAAACGTAACGCCGTCTTTCTTGTTTTTTTTTTGCGAGATCCGAGTCGAACTTCACCACGATAGAATCAGAACACCCTTTTTTTTACGTCGTTCCCTGACATGGATGATAATCTTTCAGCCTTCACTCCAGGTTAATCTCCTTCTCAATCCGGGCCTTCCTCGCGTGCTGGACCCGCCGTACTGAATCATGGGTAAATGCTTCTACATAGTTGGCGGGGATGTCAGGCAATAAAACAGGGAGAAAAAAAAGTCCGAAGCGGATCTGTGGGCGCTCGGCAGCGATATCGCCTCTAATTGGGTGAGTCGGTGAAAAATAGATGAAGTCTTACGGGCCCGATCCACTCCAGCGGCCGCACACGCATGCTGAACATGAATTCTGAAGGGCTCCGGGCCGGTACCGCTGGATGGAGAGGAGGGAAAAAAAAGATATTCTCTTTTGGGTTCGGCAGGTACTGAAATGATTGGATTTCTAGGGGCATGCAGAATTTACATTTCAACCAAGCCTGAATACGGACCCCCGATTAATGTATTCAGTCCCCTGAGAGTCTGAGAGAAGCAGCTGCTCCAGAACCGAAGTACTGAACGGTTTCACGCCAAGGCCTCGTCAAATAGAAAAGATCTCCTTACCACCACTCTCTCTCTCTGCCCCGCTCTAACTCTCTTACGCCTCTAGAATGGCGGCGCCACAAAGCAGCCAGGTGTGTTCATCTGAAGAGGGAGTCGGAGGGGGGAGTCGGCTGAGGAGGATGAGGGAAGCGATGAAGCTGAGGACGGAGGATAGGAGGAAGTTGTTCTGACCTGGTTCTGGTTGTTGTGCAGGATTATCTGTGAGTCACTCTGGACACAATTTATCTTCCTTGTTGTCTTTGGGTCTTTAGAATTCTTACGTTAAACATATGTTTTATTAAATCAAACTAGGCGGCTAGCTTCAAAATGTCCCTGCCAGCAAGGGGTCCGTCCCCGAAAAGCCCCAATCCTCTGCGTCATACAGGAAATCCTCACGCATCTTATATTATTGGATGGGGAGGGATGAGCTGAGGTGGCAATCCGGAGCGTCGCCTACCAGATTCTAGTAAATTTTACACAATGCACCTTTAAAGATATCCTGTCCATGGGAAGTTCTGCATTTTCATTAGTGAATATGAATAATAGGTGTCTGGAGAAGGTCCACTCTATCCTTACTTATAGAACCACTCACATGGATTAGACCATATTTCCAGAGCAGGTATGATTGATTTCATTGTTTAGCGGATTCCATCAGCGGAAAACTTTTTTGCTGGACACGTCTGATTTGCGTCCAACAGAACATTTGCTGGTCTACCTCTTCATCTGCAACTCACATGTAAAGTGCTCAAATTTTTTACAACGCGGCTCACTAATAATACTCAGACCATCCGAATCAATTTTTGATTAGTGGGGACTGAAATCACGGTTAGGCCCCCGAGTAATGGATTTTCCCGTAATTGCTCAGCTGATTAAAAAGCTTTTTAACAAGATCGTCCGGGATGACATTAACAGCCGTCGACAAGACGTTATAACCGACGCCGAGAGCCGGGCGGCGTTAATAATTGCTTGCTACGGGTGATAAAGGCTGTACGCTCCCCCTTCCTCAATATACCTCCACTCCTGCAAAAAACAAAAACACTCGTGGTTCTGGTCCAGGTTCTGCTCGGAAACTTCCAAACAGAACATCAGATCAGGATATTTGACGGGAGCGGCACGGTCGCGGTGGAGTGTACAGTCATGGCGACACATTTGTTCAAAGTGGAGGTGGGACTGCATCAAGGCTCTGCACTGAGCCCCTTCTTGATGTTCATGGAGGACGTGGTGATCTTTAGTGCGATGAAGGCAGGAGGAGAAGAAAGTGGGTCATGTGTAGAAGGGGGTCTTGAGTTGCCTCACATTTACCCTCGGTCGCTTTGAGGGTCCATTCCACGGCGCTGATCCTTTTGTTAGGAGATAAAAAACGACTCTCTGCAGACATGAACCCAGCAGGGAACGGTTCAGCTTTGTGGTAACGGCCTCGCACCCATTTGTCAAAATCTCCCGATTGTGATTTTCGCCATCCAGCAAAGAGGGTCTCGATATTTCAGCGGCGAGCAAAGGCCTCAAACAGCCGGCAGAACCGACGCCGGGCCCCGGGCCTTTGTGAAGATGTTGGATCCGTCTGAGAGGTACCATATTTCTCACCTGCTGCACAAAGCTCCGGCAATAACAAAAAAAAGCCGTCTGCCAGTGAAAGTGATGCAGAGGCAATAAAATCACAGCGGGCTCTGAGATTTCTCCCCGCAGCCACGACAAAAAGACGGCGCCGTTTGATGCTTTCAGGCTCCGAGCTTTTATGTTTGGACTTTGGAGTTATTCGGACCGGTCGGGCTCTCCCTCCACTTTCCAGGAGGAGCCCAATCATCTAGCGTTTGCTGTTGCCATGACATTTACAGTCTGGCAAGAATGTTTTGCTTTGAGCTTATTTTGCCCACATCATTACGTTCCTCCCGCGTCTCAAACCCTCATGAAAAGGTTACTTAAGGTTTTATTAAAGATTCGAAAAAGCTGACTTCGTAAAATGTCATGTCTTATTACCGACGTTCCTTTTTTTTCTTCCTGATGGTATATTGCGAGCAGCAATGTCGGGGTATACATGATGAAACGCCTCTTTCATCCCGCGCTGGAGTTCAGCTCCAGGTTTTTGTTCATGACTTATTTGCTCTTTTACTGTTTTTTACTTCTTTTTTTTTTCAGACTAGTAGATGATTTAATCATATAGCAATAATCTGAGATGTTGACTGAATGTAGATTTGGGGTTTCTTTCAAAAGGAGTTGCAGTTAGAATGCAGCGCCGGCTACTTTCAGCTGCTTAGGTCGGATTTAAAGGTGAAGTGTGTAAAAATTCAGGCGTATCTCTTTGAATACGTGAAGTAAAATATTCATAACTTGGTTTTGCCTCGTATAATCCACTGAAAACAATTGATAGCTCTTTATATCTACATGGGGGGCAGGTCCTCTCCCACAGTCTTGTACGGTGGTCTTGAATGGACAAACCGAACACTGTCTCGGGATTGGACTATTCACGTTTTTACGCCGAAATGCCAGAAGTACGAACAAACGTCTCGCCTCTAAACACCAACAAAGAAGAACAATGACGGATATGCTATTACTGGATAACTATTTTGTGTTTTGGCAAATGGAGGATTATACTTAGCATTTAGCTCCGCGTTCTCCAACCCAAAGAGCCTGGATCCCATCTTAGCTCATGTAGCACAGCCAACATTATTAAATGTCCATTTTTTTTTTCAGTGTTAAGTGTTTAACCCAAATCTATGTTGCCTCGTCTTCATCGTGTGGAAAAGGTAGTTCATGAACATTTGCCTCATTATAGTTTTTATAAAGTAGGCTACATTAAGGCTACATTAGCTTTCAGTTAGCCCTGGTGAACTGAACTGATCTCCAGTGTCTTTTAGAGTGAAGATCCGTCACTATTTCAACTCTGAGCTACTCTTCTGCATGAAAATCAGGAGTTACGGCTGCAGAGTTTTGGGGTATATTGAGAAGACGCATAATTTGAAAATAGATCAGTCGCCTGTTTTGTTTTTTGTGCCAAGAGCTTGCTAACATCCCACATCAATTCTCGGCAGTAACTTCTTTTTTTTTGCAATATCCGCCCAGATGTTACTGTTTCCCTGCTCTTTTCAAGACAAGAGCTCAATCTGACCACAGCCCTCACACTTACATATTAAACCCCAGGAATTTTTATTTTCTTTATAGCCGACAATTAAAGCGTCTTATTCTGCCAAGCCATTGAAAGCCTCGTAAAACAAGCGCTAACGTGATTAGCAAAAATGACACCTAATTCATCCGCATCTTCTCCAGACAACCTTCTTCAGTCTTCCCGAGTCAAACAAGGAGAGGCGACGCATATTTTAGCGCGTCACTCTGAAGCCCATATATCCGGCCTCCATTGAAAATGATGGCGGGCATAACTCACTGGGATGGCGTCCTGCCTCTTCGGGATTGACTAATGGCTTTTTCTGTGAATGCTGAATCAAAGGAACAAACTGCGAGTGAAATGGAGGTTGCGTCTTGCCAGATTTGTTTCTTTTTCACCCGGCGGTGACTCCTCTCTAATGCTAATTTATTGTTATTGCGGTATAATTCATCCGCAGACGCGCCCAGACAAACGTAAACAAGCCTCGGTGTCATTAAATCAGAGGAAGGCAGACGGGTCTCGCCTTCACGCCGGAGTGTTCTAGATGGTTTTCCCAATTGGGGTTGTCACATTCCTGCTGCAAACATCCACACGGATGATGAGGGATGAACGGCGGACGTGGGCCGAGACGCCACTCCTGATTTTGAGTCATGTTCATCGGAAAGAATATACAACCATTCTCTTCGCTATCTGCACGCCATTAGCCTATTGAGCCTATTTGTGGCTCCTCCCACTGTACTAACTTGGCATCAACCGCCAGCAGAGAACCTGACGTCTTCGTGGTTAATGCTAACGACTTAAGTTTCCACTCAGTGTTAGTGAGGCATTTGGTTCCCGAGGTCACATGATCCTCAATGACGGCCATACCTTTCGATACGTTGATTTTGCACGCGATTGCATTTATCAATCTCAGGTTGTGTCTAAGGATAAAATCTATAAAACCTCCTTTTAGCATCCATCAACATCAACCTGCAGGTCCATCACAATCCACTCAGTTGATTAATCTGTCAAAGGTAGTTTTACACCGTCTGAACAACGTTGTTGATTAATGGGGACTGTGGTAATGCTAGCTTCAGGTGCTATGCTAGCTCTGGTCATTTGCGTTGCTAAGCACAAAGTCACGACTCGTGTCGATGGCAGTATTTAACTAGCCCTACGCTGTCATCCCCAACAGCAAGTAGATATCCCCCAATCCCCTGCATGGTACCCCTGAAATAGATAGAATATACTGGTAAAGTATTTTTTTCATAAAATGGTCCCAGTGGAGAGTAAATATGAACTATTAAAGTAAAAGGTGATATTTGCACCATAGATCTTCATATGCAAGACATTTTAACTAAATTGGACCAATTCTTTTGAATTTATGGCCCGAAAACGTTTGGAGATAAAGTTCCCCTAGTGTAAGAAGTATATAACGGATCTTTTCCTAAAATCAATCCAGTTCTTTTTTGCTCTAAAGTCTATGTGGGTATAGAATTAGAAAGATAGAAATGGAAAGAAACAACCGGCGATGATGTATCCGTAATATCCCCGACTTTTTGAGGATATGATTCGTTGTGATTCATCTATATAAATATTCGACAATAAGTATTTTAACGTTTTATGGCAGTACCACCTGCAGTATCTTACCACCAGGGGGCCCACCCAAAAACTTAAATTTACACAAACTATAATTTATCATATCTGTTTGTTTTATTGCCTCCAAGATATTTATTGAAGCCCCTTTCCTTTCATCTTGAGTTTTTCTACTATAAGATCCTGACGGCGGTATTTACTCTACTGAGAGCCGCTCTAGTTCACAGGAGACTTCAGTCCAGTCTTGGGAAATCCGTGCTGCAGCATTCCTGTTGATGTTTCCCACCGTCCTGCGGCAGCCCCTTAATCCCGGCTCAGCGCTGCTCCGACTCCTCGCCTCCAGTTAAACGGACACAAACAGGGTCTTTTTTTTCTCCTTCCTACCCGGAGCTTTAATGATGGTCGACTGCAGGTGGCGGTCTCTGTTCCCCCGGCTTCAGCGCTTCACAGACGGGAACATATTTGACAGGATTTGGTAAGCGATCTAATAGTTGAGGATGTCGGGTTAGGATGAGATTAGAATCAGAAGGCCTGGCCCCTTTTTTTCTTTTTCTTTTTTTTTTATCTCACCGACCAATCAGAGCCCGGGCTCTACTGTACTGGCCCATTTCATTACATGGATTTATGTGTGGTCAGTGGCGCTGACCTCTCTCCTCCATGTGAACGCTCCGAGTTAGATGTGATTAAAAAAAAAGGAAGAATAAAAAGAAGCGCTATCTCCTGCGTCCGTCTTAACCTCCAGAAATTACCCTGGAGATTTTTGAAGCTGACCACATGCCAGCCGGCGCTTACAGAAAGGTTTGAAGGCCTTTTGTGTTCTCGGCTGCGGTCCTTTTTCACGCCCCCAGAGCTCTCAGCGTGAGCCTCGGCTAATATTCGAGGCTTTTTGGATTAGACTCGGACAGATTTAACTCTCCTTCAAACTCACCGGGAGGACTGACCTTCACTTGATGCGTTCTTGTCGCAGAAAAACCTGATAGCAGCAGATCTTTCTTCTTTTCAATTTGTGCTTACTGTCCCCCCCCCCCCCCCCCCCCCCCCCCCCCCCCCCCCCCCCCCCCCCCCCCCCTCCAGCTCCAGCTCTGCCCATTGTCTTGTAAGCCCACCTCTTAATAAAAAAGTTTAAAAAAGCTGGTTAGGTACAGATTATTCACAGTTCAGAATCAGGTTATTCTCCCTTTCTAACCTTTACTGCGCTGCCAAGTGAGGATTACTCCCATATGGGGGTGGGTTGGGGGGGCAGCTGCAGGGAGGGAGGAGAGGCGTGGCCCAGCAGGATCTCCGAAAGGTTTCTCAAGGGAAAGGAAGCTTCTACTGTCTGGTCCGAGATCCAAAGTCCTGCTAGCTTCTCAGGCGCTACACCTCCACAGGAGTGAGGCCACAGCGGGAGGGGTCTCAGCAGGACGGGGGCGAACGGGGAGTAAGGAAAGGTCAACTGAGAAGGAGGCCAAGGCAGCTGATCTACCCTCCAGCCTTCTCCTGCGTTTGCAAACATGTCTTATTAGCTTAGTAGTCATTTGCTGCATCTGCGCCTTTAGTGTAGAGTTGGCCCAGCAGGTTCTCAAGGGACCTCGGTCTGGCCCGAAAGTCCTGCTAAGGAGACGGGCCACAGCAGGGACGGGGCCGAACAAGGAGCAAGGAAAGGTCACTGGGGAAGGAGGCCAAGGGTCATTTACATTCCTGTCCTCGTTGGATCTTCAATATGTGGAATCATAGTTGAATAGGTGGAGGTTTACACTCTCAGACAGACAGATGTGTAAAAATGTGTGGGTAAAATGTAATTAATTAATTAATTTTATATGTCAAATTCTAATTTTTCCATAACCAACCTGGCAAAAACACAAAAATGAAAAGATATACTGTATGTGTTCATCTCTGTGTTTGCTCCTCTACTGCACATGTGTGTTCAAATGAATAATACGTTTGAAAAAAGAGGCGGGGTCAGATGCCTTGTGCAACAAAAACCTGGTGTAGACTTCTGGGATTCAACGCTGAAAGTAGCAGAATTTAACTAAATTGTGAAATAAAGGTATTGAAAGATTGAAATCCTCCGTAGTAAAAACTTTGTTTCTCATTTCAAAGCTCAAACTAGAGAATAAAGTATAAAATATCAGGGTTAAATATGACTAAAAACAAGATAGATGGTAGATCGTTGATTCATATAGACAGAATTTGGACTAAATCGAACCAAATGTCGGATAACGGAAGTTATGTCCGAACTATTACAACTATTAGAGTAAAATACTAAAAATAAAACTTTATTATCCTCGATTTGATTCACACACAACAAAATTGGAATGATGGCTCGGAAACCTCTGCAGATAAAGCTCCCCCTAGTGTTGGAAATATTGAACTGACCATTCCCCAAATCAGTCCAGTTCTGCCTCGCACTAAGGTCCACGTGGCTAGTAAATATGAAAATGATCCATGTAATATTTTCTGAGTTATCACATTAACATGAAGGATCCGCTGTCCCTAATATACCCGACTTTTCGACGTTATAATAATAGGTGTCAACTCTGATTCTGCATTATTGAGAGCGTGTGAAGAAGAGAATCCTGTCTGCTGAAGGTTTTTTCTAAGCCCGATCTGTTCTGACCCGTCCATGCGAGGAGGAAACACACGGTAGCGTTGCTGAGGGTCGTCACATGATCCTCCTGGGAGAGCAATGTCAACATGTAGACATCCCTCCGAGTGCCGCTGCGCCCCTGAAGAGAAGGTTTATATAACGTGTGCACTCTCTGGAGGGCATTCCTTCTCCGGCACAAAGAAGATCGCTTTATCTTTTATTAAGATATCACAGTAGGACGAAATCTGGGAGGAAAAAAAAAGTCTGGGAAAGGTCAAGTGCCTGCGAAGGAGGGAAAAAAACACTATTTTTCATCCATGATTGATGACGATCTGCCCGCGAAGCTCCGCGGCTCGCTGTGCGGAACAAACACGGAGAGGTGACACGCGTGAGGATGAGTGTGAACATCTCTGCTTCTTCACTCCGGCGGAACCATCACAAAGGCGTGCATCACGCAGGACTGGAGTTTACCAGCCAGGACCTGGGAGGATCCGATAACGTCGAGACTAACCGTATACGTCGAGCATTAAAAAGTGGAGAGCCTGGTTTAATGATAATCTGGGTCTGGAAAAATCAATGCATGTTATATAAAGTAAGGTTTTTGTAAAGGGGTGTAAAGTTAGTAGGTGTCTTTTGAAAATCTGCATAAAAGCAGGAAACCCTAAAGCAGAGATCCTGGAACGGCGCCACAAACCTCTTCCTTTGCAAACTACACAACAAAGCCACAGTGTGAGATTTTAGATAGCATGCTAGCATCCGCCACACGCGAAAGAGTTGTCACGTATAACATTGCATCGTCGGCGTCTAGTGTAACGATTCACACATCACCGATGCTTTTGTAAAATCAACCAATCCGGCGGAAGACGTTGATGGAAGGTCATCCAGATGTTAGGTTCTGGTCGGACCTTGAGTAACTTCTCAGATATTTTGCAAAAACCAAAAGATAGGAACCGGACTTTATAGTTTGGAGTTTATAAACGTTTAAATGCAAGTTTGAGTTCATTTTAGTTTTTGTAACATCATAGTGGTTGATACCTTTGAGTCCAGCATGTTCCCTCCTCCATTATTGACAACCATCAGAACCTCAAGGGGGCGGAGCAACTACGATGACCCGTTTTAACTCATATAGAACGAACGTTGAGGCACAACAGTCTCGAGGCGTTAAAGCGACAAAAAGACGGACGGTTATAGAGAGACTCTTTCTTCATTCCCCCAGAAGAACCGGAAACTTCTTTTGGTATTTTGAAGCAATCTTTTTTTTTTTTTTACAGGCCACCTTGACCTTTTCCTCTCTGATTTGATTCACTGCAGTCTGAGAGCACAGCACTGAAAAAACAAAAAAAGCACCCAATGGCTCAAATTGCCTTTTTCCTTGGGGGGGTCGGGATGGCAAACCTCAGACAAACATATTTATTCTCGGTGCTCTTCAGACGGATCTCATCCAAACCCAAACCCAATGTCTCGGCTGTCAGGGGTTCTTCACTGCTTTAGCCGGATTCTTCTTCTTCATCTTCAATTCTACACTAATTCTGTTACGGTGATTGCAATCAGATACATCGCAAAAGTCTTAATATCGGGAATATGTGGTTGTTTGAGACGGACTACTGACCAATCCGGAGATTTTTACCCGTAAATGTCGTATTTTTCAAAATGGTTTGTTCGCATATTTGATCTCATCATTATAGATAGATAGACGGAGAGAGAGAGCGAGAGAGAGCGAGAGAGAGAGAGAAAGAGAGCGAGAGAGAGAGAGAGAGAGAGAGAGAGACCACTAATTATATATTTTTTAATACTTTAAACATATTTACTTCTAACTTCTTCTTTGCTGACTACTGGAAACCGATAGGCTCCACCCACTAAAACGTGTCATCGGATGCATAGGCTCCACCCTCTCAAACGTGTCATGAGGTGCATTGGCTCCACCCTCACAAACGTGTCATCAGGTGCATTGGCTCCACCCTCACAAACGTGTCATCAGGTGCATAGGCTCCACCCTCTCAAACGTGTCATCAGGTGCATAGGCTCCACCCTCAGGATTTAAGATAATGACTATTAAACGGTTAGTTTCCCGTTAGCTGCGTGCTAACTTGCATAAAGCTGATAGCAACTCGCTAATAGTAACCCGTCAGGTTCCGGACACATCCGAGCAGAGCGGCTGAGACGGAGATCCAGTGGTGACGTCCCGCCTCAGGCCCGTTTGGGCCGCAGAAGGCTCCACGTGTTCGCCGGTGCCGTCTGGTAGGGATTAGACGGGAATGTTAACAAGCTTAGCTGAGTTTACATATTCATGAGGCGCCGCCGGACGGATGAGCGATGCTCCCGTCACCGGGCCTTCAACAAAGGCTTGATGATCCAAAACACCGCCCTCGGAGGCATGGAGGTGAGGTTCTGGTCCGATCACAGGGAGAAGATGGGAGGGCCTGCTTCAGAAGAAGACGATTCCTGGATTCGAAATGACTCTAGCGTCTTTATCTCCATGTATGGACTGTTAAACAAAATGAATCAAACTAGTCGGGATCGCAAGGTGATTCATCCATTTTTCAAAGTTTGAAGAAAATCCATCCCAGTGGTTTAAGTTCAATCATAGAAAAACTGAAATTGTCGTAATTATCGAGAAAGTGAAAGAAATGGATCGTCTTTAAATCTGTAACCGGGTCAAATTTTGATTTTCATGGCCTTCCTCTTCTTCTTCTTTCCTTCTTCCTCGTCTTCTTCTTGTTCTACTTCAAATTTTTCTTGTTTATTCTCCTTTTTTTTCTTCTTCTTCTTCTTCTTCTTCTTCTTCTTCTTCTTCTTCCTCTTCTTCTTCCTCATTTCATTTTCTTCTTCTTCTTCTAGTTCTACTTGTTGTTCTTCTTCTTTTCTCTTCCTTCTTCTTCTTTTTCTTCTTCTTCTTTTTCTTCTTCTTCTTTTTAATCTGTTGCCTTTTAGGCGTCGCCACAGCGGATTTTTCCTTCTTCCTTTTGTCACACCCACCGGCTGCATGTCCTCTCTCAGCACATCCAGAACCCTCCTCTTCTTCTCCTTCATCCTTCTACCTTAAAAAAAACCTTACTCAGCAATACTCAAGAAAAAAACAGAAAAGTCGAACCCTATGACCTGAAATGTTCCAAAATTCTCCACACTTCCATCAAGCTGCAGGAAAATCTGTCAAATAGTTTGTGCGAAATCCTACTGAGCTCCAACGATCCCATGATACAGAAAGAAAAAAAAACTCTCTCAGTGTTCAGGGACCTTCAGAAAAGTTCCCGGGTTTGTCCTTTAATTCAAAGAGTGCTTTCCTGGCTGCGAGGATCGCTCCCGTCATCTTGAGGAGATCCGTCCAGGAGAGTTTTTGCTGCAACCTGCTGACCGAGCATCGAAGGAATGAATTACTTATAGAAACTCTTTCCCATTTCTTTAATAATAATAATAATACCTTTAATTTATAACGCACTTTACTTTTGGATCAAATCTCAGAGTGCTAAATATGCTTTATGTATAAATTCACTTTATTCCTTTATTTGAATGTAAGTGTAGATTTTTATTTCTTAATCTCTTAATTCACTTCAAGTCACAGTTAATAAGTCAAATCTTATGCAACAAATATGGAATAAATCGGACCAACTGTCAGGAAGTTATGTCCGAAAAATAGTTTTTCACTAAACAGCTCCCCCTAGTGAGCAAAACATTTACTATTAGAGAAAAAAACATGACGTAAACAAGATAGATCTCATCCAGCTGATTCATATGCACCGAATTTGGACTAAATCGGACTAACGCTCGAGAAATTATGGCCCAAGAACTTCTGGAGATAAAGCTCCCCCTAGTGTCTGAAATATTCAACTGTCCTTTCCTGGAGTCAATCCAGTTCTTCCTCACCATACAGTCTATGTGGGTTTCAAATTTAAAGTGACTTATCGCGTTAATACCACCAATCTGCACTCCCCATAAAACCCCAGACTTTTCAGGTACATGAATAAGCTAGGAAGACATCCGCCCATCAGCCATAACATTACAACCACCTGACTAATATTTCATTCAGATGTTCTCTAACCGCTAGAAACCTTTTCTTCGCACCTGGAACCAACTCAAGAATTAACTTTTCGGCAATTGTTGCCAGCAGCTCTCCAGTGAGATAGAACAAAACGGGCTAGCGCTCGCTCCCGACGCACATCATCAGAACCTCGGACGCCCACGACCCCCTCGACCCCCTCGACCCGGTTCAACCAGGTGCCCTTCCTTTACAATGGGTGCAATTATTTGTGTTGTTCATCCCAAGCGCTCGGCTCCGAGAGACCTGACCGAGACATCGGACCCAGCCGCTCCGTGCTGACGGTTGAGGGTGCGATGAATACCAACATTGTGTCCGAACAATACCTGACAAACACGGCCGTGGCATAAAAGCAGGAAGCTGGCACTGCGGGCGAAGGTAAACATCAGTGATGTTTCCCCCCGCCTCTCGGCTCCTGACCCGGCTGCATTGTTCTCCGCAGAGAGCTCGCTGAGAAAAAAAGGAGTTCTGCTCCAAACAGTTGAGTGGCAATAATAATAATAATAATAACAGCAGCCTCCACTTAATGGACCTCACAGGGACGGGTTTCCACCAGAACACTGAACCGTGTCATTCCCTATTCGTGCTCACAGCTGCTTTGGGCTCACTATGTAATATATAGTGATATATTTATATAATATGTATATATATATAGAATATATGGAGGCAAAAGTGATGGAAAAACAACAAAATAAATGTGTTAAATGAGAAATATTCCCTAAGATAGTCTAAATCTAACATAATAAGACTAATTAGTGGATAATAAAGATTATATATTCCCACTTAATGGGGTAGCATCTGAAAATAATGTCCCTCCCTGAGATAAATCAGTTAGGAGGTGTTAAATATTTATTTTGTTTATAAGTAAAATGAGATAATAATTAATTGCATGATGTAAGAGAAAGATTTCCAAAGTTTCTGGAGATTGTGAGAAACTTTGGAAATTAACGATTTATTATCTGTTTGTATTAACTCAAGAGTTAATCTTGAGTTAATACATTTTTTTTTTTGAGGCAAATCAAGTCAAGATCTCCAGATCACCGTAAAAAAAATAAAAATAAAAAAAGGCAATCACTGAGTCGTACGTAAATACGGAATTCATTTTCACCAGTATAGATTAATATCTTAATACTAAAATAAGTTTCTAAAATGAATGAGAATTTTTCCAAAATAGTCGCCAACTTATCGCAAATTCACGTGAAAAAGAAAAAAATTTCTAGTTTTCACAAAATATTGAGAAATTCAATATAATAAAGACAAAATAGTTTTTTTCCTAAATGATTAAAATACTGAAAAAATAATGAGACTCTTTCTGAAGATAATGACAAACCTCATGGACTTATAATCCCTCAATGATCGAAAAATGAAAACAATCCTCAAATTAAGGACAAATTTATTGCAAAATAATAAGAAAGTTTTGTGAAAATAATAAGAAAATGTGTCAAAAAAAACTTTTTTTTGTGGAAAAAAAAAAGAAAAAAGGTATATAAAGACATGCGTTACATATTTGGTTCAAACTATTACACTTGTTTGTAGCTAGTTTGCTTACATTCTTACCTATAATCGAGGTTATTATGGTCTGTCCACAGCAACACGGGACTCGGGTCCCTTAAATCAAATCTGCTCGTACTTTATTTTCTGCTCAGTTCTGCTGCTTCGGCACCTGGATCTCCCCTCAGGAGTTAATAAAGGTTATCAGATCTGTTATCGGGTCGGGTTGGACGGATCTTTTCGCTGGTTGGGTAGAATCCCCCTCAAGAGCTACGTTTTTTGGGGCTTTTTTTTTGAAAAAAAGAGGAGGACGCTCTCGGTCTTTTCATTGGATTTGCTCTCAATAACCAAACTGCGTATCAGTCTAGACTAGAAGAACTCGACTGATCCTCCCAAGGGAACCATCTGCAGTTTCGAACCGGGGGCATCAAAAGGTTCTATTGAAACGGTCGGAGGCCTTGTTTGGAAACCTGATTTCATCAAATTCCCCGCTTTATCCTCTTAAAATGACCTCAGCGCCCTATCTGATGAAAAGACCCCCTCCCTGAAGAAAAAATGACAGCATGCTCTATTCTCGGAGCCCGAGTCGGGATTACCGCAGGACAAGCTGGCATCAAGGAAGCATGTTATCAGACCCGCTTTTGGAGAGGGGAGGGTGAGGTCACTTCTTGCCTGTGCTCCCAGCACAGCCTGATAACAGCACCCATTCCGAGCCACAGGAAACGGTAAATATGGGCGAACCCATGGGCTTTTTTACCTCAGACGGCGGCGGCCTGTCAAGCGGTCCAAAATAAGCATCCATTTAATTTCCCCGTCACAGAGTCACTGTTGGATTTCGCCATTACTCAGTACCTGCTGATGGAAAGCGCGCTGGAAAAGTCATCAGTGGCTCTTTGTTCCCGGGCCACCTGTGTGTGTGTGTGTGTGTGTGTGTGTATGTGTGTGTGTTTGTGTGTGTGTGTGTGTGTGTTCAGAGTGTGTAGGAAGGAAGTGTGATTGCTCGGTGTAAATCATTTGGTGCCACGATGACAGACAGGAATGCTTTTAGCCCGAGGGTTTTTGACGACTGAGCTGTCATTGCTAATAGTACAAACATTTCTGAGATGGTGGTAGGGGGGTCTCGAAATTTTTTGAGAGAGAAGAAGGGGGGGATTAGTCTTTAACTCCAAACTAATGAAAACCCCGAAAAAGTCAGGGATCGTTGCAGCAGATCCTTTGTGTCAAAACGATAACTCAAACTATCAAAGGGTTCATTTTCAAGTTTTTATAGACCTGAGTGTGAGGAAGAACTGGATTGATTTGGGGAAAAATGCGTCAATAGGGGGAGTTTTTTCTCCAAAAGCTTTCTGGTTAAAATTGATCAACTGTTGGGTTGGATTTAGTCTAAATTTGGTGAATAAGAATCGACCCGATGAGTCATAGGTGCATAAACATGGAAGCCATTTTTACCGGATTAAAGTTAACATCGTAAAGTTTAAGAAAAAAAAAAAAGAATTAATCCCAAAGAAATTCCATTTCTAAAATGTTGGATCAAAGAGGTCTAAGAAGACCTCTTTGATCCAACAAAAGAAGGTGGTGTGACCGTTATCTCCTAGAAACTTCAGAACAGATTTCACTCCTAACTCTAACCAGAGAGGATTCTGGGAGCCCAGACGAAGAAACCAGGATAAAACGTCTCATAATGGTAAAAACACTCATGAACTATTCAGTCTGGGTCAGAACAGAACCGACCAAAGGTGTAGCTGAGGATATTACTGCGGCCCATTTGACACTAATGCATCTCAAGAGGTAGCGGTGATCATCTCGGCTTATTGAGTTGACTCCAAAGATCTTAACTAAAGTTCTGTAAAAACGCTTCAGAGGTCCGCCGAGGCGTAAAGACAAAAAACTTCAAAGCGTAAATTTGTTGTTCCGCCTGAGCGCCGGCGGATAAAAATAAAAAACATCTGTCAGATGTTGCGGCTCATTCTCAAATTGGTCGGAAGAAAACTGTGCGATTAGCTGAAGCTATATTCTATTATCTCCCGGCTTTCAAAAAAAAAAAGGCAGCAAAGTCATGAGCTGAAGTCTGAAGCTGACTCCAGAAGAATAAAGACGCCAGAAGAAGACGTTCCATCGGCACCGGGTTTCAACGGTACACTGGATCAAACGGATTTTTACGGCCCTTATCAGAGCTATCATTAGAAAAAAGTGCTTTTTGACAATCATCCTCCTGAAAAGGCAACGTTTTTTAAGTGGTACAAAGTAGGTTGTCTATTGTGCCGGACCCTTAGTGGCAGATAAATGATGCTGGTTAGAGACGTTCAAAGGCGGAGAACGAAAAAACTGGAGTGGGAACCTTCAGAAGGAACTCCGTACGTCCAGAAATCACAAACATCTCACGTGGTTTGAACACAGAGATGAAATAAATGGTAATATATGAATAAAAGGAGTTGACTGAAGGACCTGAAGAGGATTAAAAACCAGAGTATGTGTACTTTTACTTGAAAAAAAAATACTCAAAAGTGTTGGTCAACTTTTTTTTTTCTCTCAAATAAAAGTGAAAAAAAATTACAGAATTATGAAATGTACTCAAAAGTACAAAAAAGTTCAAAGTTCATCCTTTGAAGGACGTTTCTACCGAATATTTGGACCTGCATGACGTACAAAAATACGTTTATGATAAATGACCGTCATCTAGAACACAATTAAGAAATCAATAAAGCAATAGAGATAACGTCGACTTTGCCTCTAGAGAGAAGTGATGACGAGTTTCTCACCGGTTTCACCTAAATGTCGGTGAGTTTCACTGGGTACTGGGTTCTATTGTCGCATCTATTTCAGTAGTAACCAGGGTAATGTAAGGAGTAAAAGCAAAAAGTACTCGAAAAAATAAGGACTCGAGTCCAAAAAGTCTAAAAATCTACTTAAGTACAAAAAGGGAGTATTTGTACTTGTATTACGTCCCGTCTGTGATAAAACCAAAAAAAAACGTGGACTGATGAAACCTCAATTAATGAAAAACAAGGATAAAATGTAAAAACAAGTTGTCAAAGAATGTATTATTGTGAGTAGTGTTCTGTTCCCAAAAAATGGGGCGCTTTACCCGCTCTAGTTGGGTCCCCTTACCCGCTCTAGTTGGGTCCCCTTACCCGCTCTAGTTGGGTCCCCTTAACCGCTTTAGTTGGGTCCCCTTACCCGCTCTAGTTGGGTCCCCTTACCCGCTCTAGTTGGGTCCCCTTACCCGCTCTAGTTGGGTCCCCTTACCCGCTCTAGTTGGGTCCCCTTACCCGCTCT
>VRLP01008131.1:0-18115 GCA_009660295.1 Lophius piscatorius
TACTATGTGAGAGTAATCTGGTACTATGAGAGTAGTCTGTTATCAAACACGAATACTACCAACATTCCTGCCCCAGTTGTTGTGGACCCTCCATTTGGACCAGCTGGACCAGCTGGACCGACAACGGAGCCCAACAGTGACATAAAGAGGGATTTTGGCAGTAAAATACCACCTCTGTCCACCAGAGGGAGCTCCATGCTCACACTTAAACCTTCAGCTGTGACAAGAATCCATGTTTATATCAGAATCTAAACTCTTTCACAGCAGGAATAAAAAAAGTGAAAGACAATTAAATCATTCTTGAGGTGTAAAGATCCAGTTCTTTGATTGGTGGCAGCAACTCCACCTCATTCCCATCCACACTTATACACCACCTACTTCACCTGTCGCACCTCCATCTACAGACAAACACTCTTAGAACACATTTTAAGAATAAACACCGATAAAGTTTTCAGAGCTGAAGGAATCACGAATCATTTCCAGATCGGCGCTCCGTCGACAGGGAGGTGCGTCTGTCAGATACTTACTCCCCGCGGAGAGTCCCTGAACAATCCACAGCTGTCGGTCCGGTGTTCCGCGGCTTTTATCCGAAATACGTCCCGAACTTTCCTCTCCGGTGCTTGGAGTCACGAATGACGGCGCCGTGTTTCTGCCCGGTGACCGGCTCCTCTAATGATTCCAGCCGTGTGTGAGGAGACGCTCCTGTTTGTAGACGTCAAGCCCCCGCCCCTACAGGACACACTCTACTTCCTGTTTACGGCTCTCCACAATAAAAGCCTCATGAACGACAAACCACGTGAACACACGTCATCAGTGTGGCGGGAAACGTGACAGAAGGATAAATCATTAAATTCAACGAAATTAAATTAAACGAAATTAAATTAAATTCATCGGAACAGTGTGTTAAAGTCCGAAAGAAAATATCTCTTTGTAGAAATGGAATGTAATATTCATAAATATATATTTTTTGGGGCGTATTTCCAGCTTTATTTATTTATTTTTTTAAATTACCTAAGTTTTGAAAAAAAATCCCTTTTATCTCCATGGGAGCCGGAGTTCATGTTGACAGACGCCTGAATGGACAAACAGACGCCGTCCTCAGAGAGGGACTTTTGTTTTTACGTATTTACAGGGAATCTGTTTTGCATCCTTACCGTTTATAACAAGAAGGAGTCAAACCGGACCGTCAAAGCCAACATGAAGACTCCTGAAACATTCAGAGACAGCTAGAGTGTCGGGCAGTTCGCCCGGGGGGATTCAACTCGGCTCGGCGTCACCAGCCTCCATCCCAGCCACACAGGGTTAAAGACTGGCGGCGGTCTTTGTCAGCTTCAGCGCTCCCCATCCCAAACCGGACCCACCGCTTCCTGGGATCATGGACCATGAGCTTTACTGGCGTCTCTCGTCCTCCGCCTCCTTTTTAATGTCATTTATCCACATTGTCCCCTGTGGGACAGATGGCTGCTGAAAGCCTTTTTCAACGCGTCCTGGTCCTCTGCCCGTTTTAGATCCACCTCCTTTAGTTCAACCATCTCTGTTTCCACCAGCTTAAGCTGGAGTCCAGCTCAGGGCAGTTCTTAGAGATCATTTCAGTGGACAACCTCAGGACATGTCCAAGCCATCTGATTCTGAAGATCTTTCTTAGGACGGACGGCAGGGACTTTGTTCATGTGCGTCTTCCAGCCCTCAGAACCATAAAGGAGTGATGACCCGTCATATTTCCTGATCTTTGGACTTCCTGATGTCACCACCGCTGTCTATTAAGGTGGAACCAGGTGAGTCAAAGAAAAGACCAAACTTTAACATACAGTAAATGGAAAGTTTCATTAAGAACTACTTAGATTCCCCCCACATAAATAATAATGTTCTACGTCAGCATGTGTCTCTCGTGGTTTCGTGTCCCATCTGTCTGCAGAGAATGAAACTGTCACATGTGACGGACTGAGCAGGAGACGTCTCAATGAATCGATTGTTGACTCAGCAGACGCTTTTCAAACCCTGGTTTGTCCGTGTCTTAGTAGGACTGAGACCTGGAAATACCTTCGAGTCAGTCTCGGCCTTTTTACTTGATGTCCGTCAGCCTCTAGAGTCTAGAGTTTATCCCGGTCCACCGGGCCACTGGACCGTCTAGAGTCTAGACGGTCCAGTGGCCCGGTGGACCGGGATAAACACGCTGCAACTTATAAAACCTCCTCACCAATTTGAAAAAAACAAGAGCAGCATTTGGAGAATGACTGCAAATACCACAACACAACGGAAGTGTTTCCAGAGGAAACTTCACAGTGATGCACACATATGGACGTGTTTGTTGTGGCTACGGTTAGCGACCCAGTTACGATCCGTCAGCGGTGCTGGAGAATTATTTAGACTGAATCATGTGGCTGAAATGTCAAAATAAACCAAAAACACGTTAACAGATCTGTGCATCACTTTTAAGTGTCCTCTGGAAATGCATCTGTTGTGTTTTCTTAATGTGTTGTGGTATTTGCAGCGGGTTTTCTTAATGTGTTGTGGTATTTGCAGCGTGTTTTTTTAATGTGTTGTGGTATTTGCAGCGTGTTTTTTTAATGTGTTGTGGTATTTGCAACATGTTTTTTAATTTGTATATAGTATTTGTATTTGATTCTTTGTTCCTTTGTGATGTCATAGCGGACCTCCACCACCAGGGGGCAAAGCAGGACAAAAGATGGTGGTGACTCACAGGGAGATGACGTCAGTCATGAAAATAGAATGAGCTATATTTTGTTTTTATTTATACAAAAGTTCATCCTTTTAAAATTGAACATATGGATATTTCATTTAAATAAACTAAAACAAAATATTTCTGATGAAAAAAACAACAACTTTATATAATATATTATAGAATTTTATGATATGCATATATTCTCAGCTCAGCACCAAGGGTGATGGGGCCTTCTGCTCTGCTGCCCCTCGTCTGTGGAATGCCCTCCCCGACCATGTGAGGGCTCCACAGACGACTGAGACTTTTATAAAAAAAAGCACCTTTTTAGCAGAACTTATAACTTTTTATTAACATTGCTGCTCTTTGGTCATATTTTTATATTATTATTATATTTTTTTAATCAATGCTTTTATCTGTTTTTACCTAAATTAAATGTATTAGTATTATTATGTATTATATATTAATATAAGTTTTTACAATAAAAACTTTTTTTCTAATTGAAAAAAAATGATATTATGAAATACAATAATCGAAAATAATGATAATAATGAAATAACAAGTAACTAATTTCAACCTTTATTAATAAGTTATGGTCAAATACTAGATTAAAAAAAGATTAAGTTGTAATTACTATCACTGCTACTTAATTATATTAATTATATAACATGTTATTATCCTTACAATCATCATTTAAATATATTGACGACATCATTAATAATAATAATAATAATAATAATAATATAATGATGATTATTTTTATCGTCATCGTTGGACTTTTTTGTTCACATTTCTCTGAACGTGTCATGTGTCCCGCAAATAGTCTGAAACATAAATAGACGTTTGTAAACAAATACAGTTCCTGTTGATCGGAGATGAAAGAGCAGAAAAAAGAGACTTAAAAAAAAATGGCGATGAAGAATGTCCCTGGGAAATAATAGTTTCATGTCATCCAGCCGGGTTCATGTGGAGGCAAAGACTCTCCTCATCCATCAGAACTTTTCTGGTAAACGAAGCCAACAATCTGAATTTTAAACTTTTATTTCAACATACCTGATTATGACGCTTCTTGTTTCATTTACTTATTTTTTTATCTATGTTTCATTTACTGCCGCCATCTCTTCACCCATGTGCAACCGCAGCTCGTCATCCTCACGTCAACGACCTCGGTGATTGGTTGCCTGAGCCTCTCTCTCTCTTTCTGTCTCTCTCTCCCTCTCTCTCTCTCTCTCTCTCGCTCATCCAGAGATAATAAGGCAACTATCTCGGGGATTTGTTGCAGAGACAGAGAGAGAGAGAGACAGAGACAGAGACAGAGAGACAGAGAGAGAGAGAGAGAGACAGAGACAGAGAGAGAGAGAGAGAGAGAGAGAGAGGCAGAGAGACAGAGAGAGAGAGAGAGAGAGACAGAGAGAGAGAGAGAGGCAGAGAGAGAGACAGACAGAGAGAGAGAGAGAGAGACAGAGAGAGAGAGAGACAGAGAGAGAGAGAGGCAGAGAGAGAGGCAGAGAGAGAGAGAGAGAGAGAGAGAGAGAGGCAGAGAGAGAGGCAGAGAGAGAGGCAGAGAGAGAGAGGCGGAGAGAGAGTCTGGGAACCAATCCTCGAGATAGTTGCAGAATATCTCTGGACGAGAGAGAGATATCACATGATCTCTCTCTCTGTCTCTCGGAACAGACTTCTCTTCGGTTCAAATTTTTTGTAATGACCCCCGGCTGACTTGGTGCCCCCCCTTCGGGCTCTGGTGCCCCATGCAGGTGTGTAAGACCCTGTTTCTTCTAGTGCCACATAGTGGACACAGATGGTAGTGACATTTTAGTCCTTTTAGTCGATGTGCGTAACCGGCCGATGTCCGATGTCGGGGCCCGGCGCCGGTCAGGACGCCGGGGTGGAGGGGCCCCATCCTGGCTTGGTTGTTTTTTTCAACAAGTGGCAAACCGGAGCTCCCGGAGTAAACCCAGTGGCTCTTTAAGCGTCCCAGTTCTTCTCACGTATCATCCAGACATCAAAGCCCCGTTGGGTCACCATGTAGTTTCACACTGAATATATGATGTCATGAAACATGCCGCATGTTTATTGGACGTCATCTTCAGGCTTTAACAGCAGCTGACTTCCTGTCAGTCGCCGCCTCACTCTGGTTTTAGTCCCTCCTTCTGGTCCTCCCGTCAGAGGGGACGAGGGGCGGAGGACCCCCCCCTGCAAACAGTGACGTATCATTTTCATTGGTCATTTCAACGCCCGACGCTTACGCCGATGAATTTTCACATTTACATTTCACATTAGGATCAGAACAATCGGACCGGGCCACCAGATCACCGCCGGGTTCAGGGAGCGGCTCGCTGCCGTCTGTCAAAATCATGCATCACGATCTGCCTCCACACGTAGTTGGCGTTGTTGTTGTCCCCGGGGATGTCGTCCCAGGTGTTCATCCACTGCCTGATGGGGACCCGGTGTCCCAACCTGACGGGGGGGTTAAACAGGATCCTGACGTCCCCCCGATCGCTGAGAAAAGTGATCTGTGTGTCGGACAGGAATATCCTGGTTGTGTGAAGGCCGTCCCCTTGATCGTTCATCTCAGACCGTCAATAAAGAAGAGTGGATTATACGTATATAAAATATAAAACATATGTTTTATATTGTATTTTTCTGTGTGTGTGTACACACACGGAACACAAAAAACCTGCTCCGTCATATAAATACAGCCCGTCTTTGATGTCTGCGATGCCTCACGTGATGTCATGACTTCTACGAGAGGAATCCGAGCCTTTCATGTATCAAATAGTGAGGATGATGATGTCGATGACGTGAGGCTACAACGATGTGTCTCCGGGCGGACTGAGATCTTCATCAGTGCTCCGCTGGGGGTCCGCCTCCATCCTCTTCACCTCCTACTCCACCAATGTGCATCAGCGTCAGCGGCCTGGGTACCAGAACCTTTATGGACTTGAACCAAAAATACCCCCCCTGGTGGTTGTTTTCCAAAGGGGGCGGCGTCCCCCCGGTTCCTGAGAGGACAGCTACCATGGAGACCTTTTCAGACTGTGGCGTTCAGTGGCGTCTTCTGATCTATGCTTTGGCGTCCCGGGGCATCAGGAAGGCTGGCCCGGTCCTGAGGTTCTGGACTGGCTGGCTGAAATACTGAATAAGGTGACAGCCAACATGATCAATCTGTCCCACCCCTGCCGAGACAGAGGCAAAGACATCAAAGTGATAGAGTTATGTGTCACAATAACATCAAAGACACAATTTGACACGTAGAAGACTTCAAAGCCATGAAGTTATGTGCCAGGATGACATCAAATGCATCATTTCATACATCAAAGACATCAAAGTAATGGAGTTATGTGCCACAACTCACATCAAAGAAAATATTTCACACGTCAGACATCAGTCATGAAGTTATGTGCTACAATGACATCATTTCACACGTCAAAGGACATCAAAGTCATTGAGCTGTGTACCGCAATGACATTGAATCTAGCATTTCACGTGTAAAAGACATCAAAGCCAGAAATAAATGTGCACCAAATTACATCAAAGACATAATTTCACATGTTAAAGACATCAAAGTCGTGAGGTTTTGTGCCACAACAACATAAAAGACATAATTTCACACGTCAAAGACATCAAAGTCATGAGCTTTCATTCATTTATTATCTGTAACCCTGTTTCCTGTTCAGGGTAGCACGGAGGCAGGATTCATCCCAGACAGTTTGTCAACTGATTTCAGAACCAAATTGGTTCCGCTGGTACTGTTAGCCATCAGGGTCCCAGCTGTAACTACGGTTGGAAACAGAGGATCCGCTGAGCCCACCCAAAAAGGGAACGGCTGAAAGAAGAAGAAGATGCTGCGGGCCCGGCCAGGGTTGGATACTTTTTTTTCAAACTTGATGGATAACCGGATCACCCGTAAGAAACCCTCTGGGTCTTCCTGTTGATCCAGCAACTTGCCTGTTTTCCAGACATGTCAGTCAGACGGGTCCAGAGTTTCATCCTCGCTTGTCTTTTCACAGTTCAGCCAATTAACATTGAATATATGATGTCGTGAAAACGTGCTGTATGCTCATCACCAGCAGGGGGCGTCCTTTCAGTCTCCGCCTCCCTCTGGTTCAAGCCCCTTCCTCCTCTTTGATGAAGAGAGCCCCCCTTGAGGACCCCCCAGCATACAGTCCTGTATCGTTTTCACGGGTCGCTTCTATGCCCAATGTTCTTGGCGGGAGTTTCCTCGTTTTCATTTCACATTTAGAAGAAAACAAACACACCCCAGAGCGGACCGGTCCGGTCCGGTCCGGTCCGGACACGAACTCTTTACCGAGGTTGAGGCACACTTCGTAGACGTCTATCGATGTCATGCATCACGATCTGCCTCCACACATAGCTGGGGTTGTTGTTGTCCCCGGGGATGTCGTCCCAGGTGTTCATCCACTGCCTGATGGGGACCCGGTGTCCCAACCTGACGGGGGGGTTAAACAGGATCCTGACGTCCCCCCGATCGCTGAGAAAAGTGATCTGTGTGTCGGACAGGAATATCCTGGTTGTGTGAAGGCCGTCCCCTTGATCGTTCATCTCAGACCGTCAATAAAGAATAATGGATTATATTTTTTATATTGTATTTCTATATATATGTGTGTGTGCATGAGTGTGTGTGTGTATGAGTGTGTGTGTGTGTGTGTGTGTGTGTCGCACACACAGAACACAAAGGAGCCGGTTTGTCTTATAAGTAGATCCTATAACTTTGATGTCTCTGATGTGTCACATGATGTCAGAAGTTCTCCACGACTTTCATGTATCCGATGGTGAGGATGACGATTCTTCTGGTCCAACGTCAGCTGCCAGGAAGGCTTAGTTTACCCATCATCATCATCATCATCATCATCATCATCATTGTGTTTCTTTAATAATTGTAAAGTACAACGGGCAATCAATTTTAGGCAAACACCCCATAATGTACGATCATTCTCAGCACGTTATGAGAATCCGTGATTAAAGTCTACAAACTCTAAAAGATCCAGAAAATCTAAAAGGATGTTGTAAATATTCCAAAAAAGTTCTGACGAGCACGATTATCGTGGTGGTTTGGATTAATAGAATTTTCACGTTATAACATGAAACTTTTCACGTTCTTACGAGATAAATTACAGGTTATAACGCGATAAACTATTTTCACGTCATCATTTTCACGTTCTAACATTATAACATTTTTACATGAAAATGATCCCGTTATAACGTGACGGGTCATTTTCTTATTTTCAGTTATGGCATCAAATGGCTTCCGTACTCCTGCTCATCCGTCTCGCTGCGATCGTTTCACATTTGCAGCTGTTTTGTGTCATTTTAACCGTTTTTATCCGTCTCCCTCCGGGAGAATCCACTTTATTCCTCATGTGCGAGCATTCCTGTTCTGATCCCATGTGTTCCACTTGTGGTTCCCCCTCGGGTCGGTTTCCTGCTGGCGTCTCGTTAGTGGGCTGATTTTATTTTTACTTACATAAAATGGAATTAAATTGAACTGTAAATAATTGATTTAGTCTCATTCCAGCTGATTTATCCATCCGGGCCCAGAGGAACAACAAACTACATCTGCGTCCGTGAGGTGGGAAGACTTTAAAGACTCTTAAAGACGCCAGACCATAATGATTTAATGCCAGATGCTTCAAAACGCAAATCTCCTGCAACTTCAAAGCAAAAACAATTTGTATAAAAATTGTTCAAATCTTTCAATCAGAGAATTCCACAAACTGTTTCATCAACAACAAATAAAGTCCCAGAAAGTCTGAGAGTAATAATATTTAATAGTCCTACTATGAACAGGTTCTTCTTCTACATCATAAAATATTCCCACGCGGTTCTTACGAAAACATTCCTTTGATGTCCAAGAATTTAACCCGTTTAACCCTTTCATGTCCTCACAGAGAGAAAACAAATGTGGAAAAAGTATTTCTTTATATATTCTATTTCTTTGGGACGTGTTTTTACTTTATATTAAGCATAAAAGGAAAAATCGTTTGGTGAAGGTTTTTCTTCGGAAAAGTGAAAAAAAAATCGGACTCATAAAGTTTTTCATGACGACATTTTATATTTCGATTATCGAGATTACCTCAATGTTTGGTAAAGCATGTTTTTAAAAAACTATACCCCCCCCAAATAAATAAAAAAAATTGCACTTATCAAATAGGACTTTCTAAACAGCTTTTGTTTATTCGGTCTGAGGTGTCCCCCAGGGCTCCGTCCTCGGCCCCTTACCCTTACATGGTGTTGGTATGGTGTAAATTACTGTTTTATTTATTGTGAATATGACAATAAACAATTTGAATCTGGAATCTTGATCAGCGACTTCACAAAAAACAAACTAGTTAAGTCCTGGAACATGTTGGACGTCTTTTTAGAACAAACAAATAAGACAAATGGAATAATGAGCGGAACTATTTAGGGCCGTTTTTGTTTATTTCCATCCTTCCATCCATTTGCGTTCAGGTATCCGGGGTCGGGTCGTGGTGGTAGCGGGCTAAGAAAGGTATTCCAAATGTTCCCCTCTCCGGCAACCCTCTCCAGCTCGTCCTGGGCCGGATGAGATATTTGGTTCCTCCAGAGAGTTCCGGAAGGGGAGGCGTCCCGATCAGAAGCCCGAACCACCTCAACCGACTCCGTCCGACACGAAGGAACTCGCCGCTGTTTTCCAGCTCCTCGCCCCCATCGCCGAGAATGAGCCCGGCCCACACGAGTCTGGATCTGGCCCGGCATCATCAGTTCAAGGAATCAAAACAGGAATAAATGGACCGAAGCTGAGTAAGAAAAGAAAAATTCCAACCAAAGTGCAAATGCAAAATCGTTTACCCCACCGGTACCAGAAAGGCTTTTTCCTTAAAGTCTTCTTAATGTCTCTGATCTCCACTTCAAAGACTTTGCAGTGCTTCTCCAGGATGGTATTCTCAGAGTGAAGCATCGCGATTCTGTTCCTCAGATCTTGCATCTCGGCGTGATCCGTCATCGAGGGCGATTCCTCCGAGATGGAGTCCGACGCGGGAAAAGCCATATTCCCTCCAGTCGTCCGCAGCCTCCGGAACAAGAAGACGCCGGAAGCGGACCGATGAAATGTTCTTCCTTCGCTCTAGCCGACCTCACGTGTCCAGCCCTCAGTTTGCTCTCATCTCCTTAAATAAGGAGACTCTCAGGCTTTGATCCTTTGCTCCCGGATCTACATTGTGAAAGGACAAGAAGAGGTAAGAGTTATCGATAACGTGGTTCCGAACCCACTGGTGGGTTCATGAGATGTTCATTATGTTCTAAAAAAAGATGGTTCATTTAAATGAAGTAATCAACAAAAAAGAAACCCAGAAAGATAAAAACCCAAACCGGCTTGAAGGAGGAAACAATTCTTCAGGATAACAGAAGGAAAACAGACAAATTCGAGCTGCAGGTGATGATCGAACCTTCACACCTGAGCCTGAGTTTATTATCCTACAGCACTTCAAAGATGATGTCACAGGAGGCACTGAGGCCTTCCCCCCTGAGGTGAAAAGATCAAAGTCCCTCCTGTGGTCAAATGATCAAAGTCCCTCCTGTGGTCAAATGATCATAGTCCCTCCTGAGGTCAAATGATCAAAGTCCCTCCTGAGGTCAAACGATCAATGTCCCTCCTAAGGTCGAAGGATCAAAGTCCCTCCTGAGGTCAAAAGATCATAGTCCCTCCTGAAGTCAAATGATCAAAGTCCCCTGAGGTCAAAGGATCAAAATCCCTCATGAGGTAGAAAAAAGAGATCAAAGTCCCTCCTGAGGCCAAAAAATCAAAGTCCCTCCTGTGGTCAAATGAACAAAGTACCTCCTGAGGTAAAAGGATCAAAGTCCCTCCTGAAGTCAAAGGATCAAAGTCTCCAGAGGTCAATGGACAAAATCCACAATAAGTCGAAGGATCAAAGTCCATCCTGAAGTCAAAGGATCAAAGTCTCCAGAGGTCAATGGACAAAATCCACAATAAGTCAAAGGATCAAAGTCCCTGCTGAGGTACAAGGATCAAAGAACCTCCTGGGATCAAAGTACAAGCAGTAATCAGGGGAAAACCTTGATCACATATGACCCCACAGGAGGCTTGTGGTACATGTGACCCAAGTTGTATATTTCCCGGTGAACAGAAGTCCAAAGGGAGGGGCATTTATTTGACCACGCCCATCAAATACAACATTGTTCACCACCCTTGTTTTTTTCAATAAAGGTTCTAGAGTTATCGGGGGTGGCAAAGTCCTCAAAAAGGTAATTCATTTGGGTGAAGTTTTCTGCGTATCCTCTTGGTGTTTTCAAGTTTCTTTAAATATTTTATGAAAATCAAGGAAATGTGAGAAAAAAACCTTTAATGTTCTTACCGAAAAAGGAAATACATGGATAAATGACCTCTTTGCACATTTTCTGTCTCAGGGCCGGTAGTAGAAAGCAGAACATCTCAATCATACGAACAACAGAAGATAATAATAATAATAATAATACATTTAATTTATAACTCACTTTACATTTGGATCAAATCTCAAAGTGATACAAAGTAAAAGCAGATAAAAGCATCAATAAAAAATAAAATAATAACTATATAAAAACATGACCAAATAGCAGCAATGTTAATTAAAGTTATAGGTTCTGCTAAAAAGGAAAGTTTTAAGTCCTTTTTTAAATGTGTCAGTCGTCTGTGGAGCCCTCAGATGGTAAGGGTTAACCCTAACCCTAACTCTATGGGGAAAATAATTCATATGTATATATGGAGAAGTTATATATATATATATATATATATATATATATATATATATATATATATTTATATATATATATATATATATATATTTATTTATGAATTTTTATATGTATTGAGAAAAAACATTTTTTTCTTTGAATATATAAAATATGTATATAGTATATGTTTATGTACAAATATGTATATGAGAAAAAAAAATGTTCTCATAAAAATAACCCTATTTTTCTTTGAATATATATATATATATATTGCATATATAGAATATGTATATAGAATATATATATACAGGAATATAAGTATGCATATAAACTTATACATATGAATATGTGTTTTATACTTTATGTTATATCTTATTGCTCTACTACAGGGATAATAAAATGAGAAAGCTGATACTGATGAGACAAAAACCAACTTAAATGTTCTTCAGAATTATTTTCAACCAAACCAGTTTTTACTTTGGAACTGGATGCAGTTTAAAAATAGTTTTGCTCTAAACTCTGACTGACATTGATTAATTTCTTAGTTTGTATAAATACCGACTGGTATGAAGAAAGAACAGTCATAAAATATCCACAACTAAAAGAATCAGAATCAAACAAAAACTTTATTCATAAAAGTACAAAAATATGTATTTCTACAAAAACCAGAAAGATGAAAATCCAGGCGTTGACTCATGAATGAAGGGTCGACACTTACGCAGGACATGTCTCAGGAAAAGACGGGGAACATGGACAGGGGGCCGCGGAGGTAACGCCAGGGAAAACACCAGAGACCACCAGAGGACCTGAGGAAGACAGGGAGGAAGACACAGACGGAAATGCAATGAGTAACGAGGACAATGGGGGACAGGTGAGGTCCAGGTGAGGTCCAGGTGAGGTCCAGGTGAGGTCCAGGTGAGGTCCAGGTGAGGTCCAGGTGAGGACCACAGCGAGGGTATGTCCCTGAAAAGTCCCCAAAAGTGTGAGTTTATGTCCACAGTGTATAAACTGAGTAAAAAATGAACTTTCACATTCAAACATAATATAAAGACAATAAACTCTATATCTGTCTGATGGACCAGGTCTGGACTAAATCGGAGGATTCATCACCCAAAAACTTTTTGCGATAAAGCTCCCCCTTGTGTTGGAAATGTATACAACCGCAAAATCACTCCAGTTCTTCCTCACACTATGGTCTATGTGGGTGTAAAGTTTGAAAATGATCCATGCAATAGTTTTTGATTTATCGCGTTAACACGAAAGATCGGCGGCGATGACCATTCCCTGATATTCCCGGACTTTTCAGGAATACAATCAAGGAGGAGACCCACTAGGAAACGTTCACATATGGACCGGAGGGAAGTGGAACAACAACAGAGGAAGTCAGTCAGAAAACACAAGTACAAGGAAATGAACATAGAAATAAACTTCAAAATAAAACAGGATGTACAGCCGGCGGCAAAGATCCTACAAAGTAAACAACAACAACAACAACGGAACCGTGACAGCGACCTTCTCAGTCAGTCCGTTAAACTTATGGGAGGTCATTCTGTCCAGTCTGGAAAACCGAGGAGACCGAGGATCAGTTTAAGTGGTTTTGGTACGTGGATGTGGAGGAGATACCAGGAGACGGGTCAGTACACTAGGACAGGACCGTAGAGCAAGAACCCAGCAGCAGGACTGGTATCTGTTATCTGGTCCAGGACAAGGCCCGGCCTCATGTGGTCAGAGTGTGTCGGCAGTTCCTGGAGGATGAAGGTCTTGATGCCACTGACTGGTCCTCATGTTCTCCAGACCTGAACCCACCTGAGAACCTCTGGGACGTTCTGTATCGCTGAATCAAACGCCATCGAGCAGAACCACAAACTGTCCAGGAGCTCACTGATGTTCTGATCCGGGTCCCGGAGGAGATCCTCCAGGACTCATCAGGAACAGGTCCAGATGTTGTCAGGAGGACCTTCACATTTTATAATAACAATAATTATAATCTAAATTTTAATAGCGCTTTTCAAGAGGCCCAAAGACGCTTTACATAGCTGAGTGTGTGTGTGTGTGTGTGTGTGTGTGTGTGTGTGTGTGTGTGTGTGTGTGTGTGTGTGTTATATGTCGTGGAAACAAACAGACAAAAGGTGAAAACATTCTCTCTTTGGTGGAGAGACTAGAAATATGGACAGGGTAGTCCAAGCTATTAAAAAGCCTGGATCCAATCCAGATCCACATCTTTGGACCGGATCCCCCCTGCCGGCCGGTCCACCTGTCCTCGGGTTGGACGTAGGCAGGACTCCAAAAGAAGAATAGGGAGGGAGGAAGTGAGACATCTAGAGGGTCTACTGAGGCCTGTAACAGATGCGATCCTCCCCCGTTCACCAGGGCCGTAACGAAAAACTTTTTTTCAGATCATTTCTGAAGTCCGAGGCTCAGACCCCGTCCCCCGTCCCCCCTCCACCGAGTGAAAGTTTATGGACTCAGTGCTCCGAATTCACACCCCTAAAAAAAAGCTGGAGGCTCAGTTTCAAGAATTCCTTTGATTTTGATGTTCGTTTGATGGTGGAGCTGGGTGCTCAGTGGGCTGAACAGAGACGCTGAAGTGGAAGGCCCAGGAGACGAGCGGCTACAGAGTACCTGAGAGATACTCAGAGAGTTGGTCATTAATGGAGGAATCTGTAAGAAGTTTTCCTAAACCTAGTTTTGGTGCTGTTGGGCCTCGGCGGTGGTTTTTCGTTCTCCGAGTACTTTTTCTAGATGCTTGTAGATTTATTCTTTTACGCTTGAAATCGTCACACAACATCGTATCTCTGGTCCTTTAATAAGGTAAATCCACGGTTTGTCCGCTGGAAACATGTCGTCAGCGTTGATACCCAGCTGTACTTAAATACATCTTTCTTCTTCTTCTTCGTCTTCTTCTTCTTCTTCGTCTTCTTCTTCGTCTTCTTCTTCTTCCTCATCTTCGTCTTCGTCTTCGTCTTCTTCGTCTTCTTCTTCTTCTTCGTCCTCTAGACCTGGAGTGGCGCTCTTTTGAGAGCCGTACTGGTTTTGATTTTTTTCTAATCGGTATTTTTCTGAAGGCAAACCGGGGCACCCGGAGTAAACCTTGACTAATCTTCATTGAGGTTGCGACTAAGTTCAAACATCCAGGTGGCGCCGTAGAACCCGGGTCGGACCAGTGTTCTTGTTAATCAGGGATTGTGAGTTTGGATCCCATAACCAACCACTGGGGGCACACAGTGGTCAGTTTAGTCACTTTGGCGCCGCGGCTAACCCTTACCGTGAAGGTTTGATCACGCGCTTTGGTGCTGTCCCATCCCTCTCCGGTCCGATCACAAACCCGGCTCAGACTGTTCTGGTATCGCTTCTCTGTCTGGCACAGAGGCGGTTATGTTTCTGCTACAGTTGGCTTTTCTGTTCATCTCTACCTCAAGTCCAAGTATGAAGGACTCAAACCTCTTGTTGATGCGGCGAGCATCCCTGAGGACGGGTCAGAACCACCAGTTGGGTCTGCAGAGCCTGTCTAATGTAGATCGATACGTGATAAATTTCACCATTTGATGAAAAAAAAAAACTTTTAATTTTTGTCCTGGGATGGACGGTTTAGAGACGGTGGTTCTGACCCGAAGACAGGAAGCAGAGCTGAAGATGTTCAGATGTTCTCTGGGAGTGAGGAAGAGGAGGAAGGACAGGATTAGAAAGGAGACATCAGAGGGACGGTCCAGGTGAGACGTCCTGGAGACAAAGTCAGAGAGGACAGACTGAGATGGTTCTGACCCGTGAAGAGGAGGGATAGTGGATCTGCTGGTAGAAGGATGCTGGAGATGGAGCTGGAGGCAGGAGAAGAAGGGGAGGAGCTAAGAGGAGGTTTGTGGAGGTGGTGAGAGGACATGCAGTTGGTTGGTGTGACAGAGGACAAGGTCAGCTGGAAACAGATGATCCTCTGTGGAGTTCATTAAACGAAACAGACCAAAGATGATGAAGAAGAAGAAGAAGAAGAAGAAGAAGAAGAAGATCTCTCATGCCGGCAGGAGGGGGGAGATTTGCACATTCACATTTTAAACTCATCAAAAGTGTAAATATGTGTTGATCAGTTTGTGGGCGGGTCCATTATTGCGCCGGCGCTTCACCGTCTATTTGTCTATTAACAACAGCCACCAGATTCTGCCTCATCAGTTCCATGTCGGGGTCCACGGAGTCTTCCGGAATGTCAATCCAGACCACCCGTTGGTCCTGTTGCTGCCCCTGCTGGACCCGACCCACTAACCTGATGATGTGGCGCAGAGGAAGAGGCCGGTCTCCTTGTCTATTGATTCCCCGGATGCGAAGAGTGTACCTCCGATGATGGATGAGACGACCTCCATCCCCTCTTCCATGCATGACCGACATTCATTAAAGAAAGTCGTGTGTGTGTTTTTGTGTGTGTTTGTGTTTTTAGTGTGTGTGTGTGTTTGTGTGTGTGTGTGCGTGCGTGTGTGCACACACACACAGAACGCCAGGGACTTTGTTGTATAAGTACACACTCTGCCTCTGAAGTTCTCACAGGTTCTGGAAGAGGGGTCCGTGCCTTTAAAGTGACGGATGATGTCATGGGTTCTGGAGGCGGGTTCTGTCTTTGATGCAGTAAACGGACAGAACTCTCTTCGTAATCTTCGTCTTCATAAGTCCAACTCTGGGATGTAGTCGCGCCGTCTTACACCGACAAACTACTGACGACCCAGATCCACAACAGGAAGTGGATTTTCATAAGGGATCGGGTTTATTATCAGACGGGCCGACTCAGAACTTTCAAAATTATTCAATTCCAGAATTCTGACTTTGCTATCGGAAGTCGGACTTTATTCCCAGAATCAGGAATTCATCCTAAGAATTATGACTATAATCTCTTTATTATCGCTTTTGCACCAGAAGATCAGAAGTCTGACTTTAATAAGAATTCTGACTTTGTGATCTCAAACCTGACTTAAACCTCAGAATGATCTTCTTCATGATCAGAATTATTTAATCCCAGAATTCTGACTTAAGTTTTGAAGAATTCTGACTTTACGATCAGAAGTCGGACTTTAATCTCTGAATTCTGACTTTGTGCTTTACTTTATTCTCAGAACTCTAACATCCTTTTCATAACTTTACTTTAAAGTCAGGATTCTAGATGATCTGGAATAAAGTGATCCTGACATCTGATCGCGACATTTAGCCCACGGAATGCAACAAGAACCTTTTCCACACCATTAAACCAGACCGGTTCCAGTTTAAACCCACCACCAGTCAGACTTTCCAAATAAACCCGATCCAGCTGTGTGGCGGGGCTCCGGTGCGTCACCGCCGCCGCCGCTGCTGCTGCTGCGCGCGGCAGACGGACCTTCATCAGGAGGAGGAGGAGGAGAAGGAAACATGTCTGCGATCGCGCTGCTGCCGCTGTCTCTGACTCTGAGCCTGGTTCTGCCGACCGGTACCACGCCGCGGACCGGGTCCGTGATCCTGCGCGACACCCTGAAGAGGGGCGCCCTCAGTCTGAACGACATGTTCCGAGAGGTGGAGGAGCTGATGGAGGACACGCAGCACCTCCTGGAGGAGGCTGTGGACCAGGTCTGCGTCTCGTTTTATCCCTTCATTCACGAACAGAGGTGGATGGTAACTAAGTACATTTACTCAAGTACTGTACTTGTATTCAGACCTGAAGTAATGTACTTGAGTAAATGTACTTCGTTACTACTTCAGTACTTCAACTTATAATGCTATAATACTTCTGCTCCACCACACCTCAGTAGGAGATCATGTACTCTCAGTACTCCACTACATCTGAGCAGTGTTGGAAAGTAACTAAGTACATCTACTCAAGTAGTGTATTTATATTCAGACCTGAGGTACTTTTACTTTACTTGATTCTTTCCATTGTACTGTTTATACTTCTGCTCCACCACACCCCAGTACTTCAAATACATACTTAAAGACAGTATTACAAGTAGTTACTTTCAACTACTTGACAGATGTAATGGAGTACCTTAATGCAGTACTTGAGTAAATGTACTTTGTTACTATGCACTACTTCATTATGTCATCTTAATATACTTGTTACTTCTACTCCACCACACCTCAGTGGGAAATACTTTACTCCCTCCACTCCACTATATCTGTGCAGTGTTGGAAAGTAACTAAGTACATTTACTCAAGTACTGCACTTATATTAAGACCTGAGGTACTTTTACTTTACTTGATTATATTTCCATGATGTGACACTTATCACTTTTACTCCGCTGTTCCTCAGAAGTACACTACTTCAAATTCATACTGAAAAACAGTATTTAAGTAAAAGTACTTAGTTACTTTCCACTACTTGACAGATGTAGTGGAGTAGGGAGAACAGTATTTCTCTCTGAGGTGTCATGAATCAGAAGTAATGAGTATTTTAGCAGATGGGAAATAATCAAGTAATGTATAAGTACATTCAGTCAGTACTTTAATGCAGTACTTGAGTACATTTACTTAGTTACTCTCCACTACTGGATTACTTATCATAGTCTATTAGGTTTTACTTCTGCTCAGAATATTACAGTCTCTACTCCAGTAACTAAGTACATTTACTCAAGTATAATATTTGCTACATATACTAGTTTGGGTATTTAATCATACATCTACTTTAACTCCGAGTTAGTCTGAGTCAGCAGATTTATTATATCCCCGATGAGCTGGGGGGCCGCCGCGGATCCTTGTGTTCACGCCAGAACTCCAAAAGTATTT
>VRLP01008132.1:0-18114 GCA_009660295.1 Lophius piscatorius
ATATATATACATATATATATATATATATATATATATATATATATATATATATATATATATATATATATATATATATATATATATATATATATATATATATATAGTATATATATATAATATATATATAATAATATATATATATATAATATATATAATAAGATGGATAGATCAATTGGACTTAATGGGACGGTTAGGAATTTATGTCCAAAATAATGTGTTTTTCTTGAAAAAAAAAAAAAAATCCCCAAAGTCAGTAAAATATTAACTTTTTTTTAGAAAAATAAAGTCGGAAAAATATAAGATCGATTTTTTTCTAAATTCGTCTCATATGCACCAAATTTGGATTCTTCTGGAGATTATGTTCCTTTTCAGTGACATCATGAAAAAGACGAAAGCTTTCGCTTTTGATCCCCGTTTCTTTTTTTCTTTTCCTTCATATAGTAATAATTCTGGGTATGAGCCCCACTGGTTCTGACACCTGGACCTCCAGCCGTCCCTGCGTCTCCTGGACAGCTGCACATACGAAGCACAGATGTGTCACCAGTGCAGCGGGTCCTCATATAAGACTCACAATCCAACACACACACGTATATAAATGTACAGCAGCAATTATCACCGTTGGCTGCTGGTAATTACACTCTGGTCGCACTAATTAATCTCTCACCACTCCGGGTGGATCAGCCTCCATCTTTCACAGGTTTCTGTCCACACACCAGCAAGAACATCGCTGAAGACAACATGTCAGGGACTGAAGGCCACGACTGTTTCCTGTTTTCACTGCTGGTGTCAGGCTAACAGGGCCGGAGAGCCGCTGGGTCACTGCGTAAGCCGGCCCGGATGGTTCCACCTCTGAGGAGTTCTGGTGGGTTCTGCTCTCTTTAAATGAGCCAAGCTTCCAGATCGGCTCTGAGTTGAGCCCAAACCACGGCTCCACCTTCGCACTATCTGCTGCCGCCGCTGGAAAATGCTCTCCGTCAATCTGACGAAACCTGAACTGGGTTCCGTGCAAACGGCAGCCATTACATTATAACCGCTGGCGTCGGAATAACGACGATTATCTCGTTGCGATGGAAAAAGTGGGTGTGAAATATTAGGCAGCAAGTGAACACTTTTCCTAAAAGTTGATAGAAGCAAGAAAAAAACAGAGGTCTGAGGTACTGTGACAAATTGTGATGGTGAGATGACTGGATCAGAACCACCCTGAGGTGTTCTGCAGCTGTTGGGACCCACCAAAGGGGTGTACCTGGTGAACTGGCCACAATGTCATTGTTGTGAGTGGCGACAGAGGACACCCTGTGTGTTCTGTCCAATAAGGAGCTGCTGCAGCACAAACTTAGGGAAAAAAAAGTTACTTGTGGTTCTGAGAGAAATGTGTCAGAACACAGAGAGTTCAGTAACGATAAGAGGACGTAAACAATCTTAAGCAGGTGGTTTTAATGTTATGGCTGATCAGTGTAAATTCTAGCATGAGGTCGGGGAACCGATTTTAGTTAATTAATATTGACAAAATTAATTTTGCATCAACACAGCTTAGTTTTTCTTTATATTTTAGGACGTGTGTGTGTGAATGTGTGTGCATGTGCATGTGTGTATGTTTGCGTTTGTGTGTATGCATGTGTGTGTGTGTATGTTTGCGTTTCTGTGCATGTGTGTATGTGTGTGTGTATGTGTGTATGCGTGTGTGTGTGTGCGTGTGTGTGTGTGTGTGTGTGTGTGTGTGTGTGTGTGTGTGTGTGTGTGTGTGTGTGTGTGTGTGTGTGTGTGTGTGTGTGTGTGTGTGTGTGTGTGTGTGTGTAGGTGTGTTTTGTTCTCTCTCCTGCCCAGGGACCTCAGACATGAATTAGCAGATGAGCTAGAAGCTAAGAGTGGTTCAAAGCTTCTTTTCTCTTTTTTTTCTCTAATGTATTTGAACTAGTCCCACTCTGTCGTCCCTGACAGCAAAAGTTAGATCCCTGAACGCCCCCAATCCCCTGCGTTGTACAAGCAATCCCCTAGATTGAACTCCTGAAATCAAATGTGACTCATTAATAATCTCAAACAGTCCAGAGTGACTCAACCTAACCATTTCTATGACGTCATCAGTCTGTTCTAGGATCAGATCCCACAGTGACTCAATGATGAAGATAAATACAGTTTACTAGTTTTTCTGAGCTCAGGAATAAAACAAGATGGATTTCCTTTTGTGAATTCAGAAGTTATGTTAAAAAAAAGAGTGTTTTTCATTAAAAATCTCCCCCTAGTGGGTAGAATATGAACTATTAGAGTAAAGTATGATATATGAAAGTTAAAACTCCTCAATTTGTTGATGCAACGATTTGGGTTAAATGGAACCGACAGTTGAGAATTGACGGCCTTTAAAGGGAGATAAAAGTCCCCCTAGTGGCAGAGTTTTGCGACAGACTTTTTCCCGAAATCAATCCAGTTCTTCCTCACACTAAGTGGTTATAAAATTTGAAAATGATCCATGAATTAGGTTTTGAGTCATCGCGTTAACACGAAGGATCTGCGGACGATGAGGATTCCATAGTATTCCCAACTTTTCATGGATATAATAATAAAAAAGAGTTTTTTTCGTGAGCTTTCCCAACGAAAACAAAAACAAGGGAGGAGCCTCTGCCGGCGGCGATGCCCCTCGACCCTGAAGCTTCTCGCAGGAGGAAGTTGACAGGAAAAGTCATTCCAGCCGCAGGCTGCAGACTCACATTCTTCACGCGGCCATTAACGGCAGCAGAAGAAAAAGCGGGACGGCGAGGAAGAGGAGAAACTTTGTTTTGATGCAGTTGCTACTAGAAGAAGTAAAAAAATTAATTCAGCTTCATTGCTCTGAATCAAAAGGTTTCCGTTCGGCCCAAAGAGCAGCGGGTCGAGACGAGGACTCCTGCTCCAGGAGCAAAATGTAATGGGATAGAAAAACAAAGGCGCGTCTCTGAGCTTTGCCTCCTCCGGCCCTTCCTCCCTCCTCTGTCGACAGATGGCGAAGCAGTGTGTGTGTTCCACCTTTTTTTTTTTTATCTTTTAGACCGGGGCATGCTGGGTAAGGTCGCTCGCTCACTTTCCCCCCTCGTGTCATCTTCTCCCATCCCCGTCCTTCTCCCACGTCAACCTTCTGTCTCTGCCTCCCATATGAGTCACATCCACAGCATCCGCTCCACCCCGACCGCGAACAAAGTCACACTTGTATCGGATCCATAATCAGAGAGGAGGATCAGGATCCTGACCTGGGCTGGAACGCAAACACTTTTCTTTCTTTTTAATTTATCTTGAGTCACACATCCAGAAGACGGGGACGACATGATTCCGCTGCTGTGACTCTTTTATTAAATATGACGCTTCTCTGAGCCTCGATCGGAAGTCAGCCGCAATCAACCAGGGAGGATCGGCTAGATCCACACGTCTGCAACTCATCGCCGCATGCAACACCTACACGCAGTAGATGATAAAAACATTCTTCTGCGTTCTTCTCGACTGAGTCGACCCCCGCGGGAAAAAAAAAGACTCCTAATTGATGAGGGATCCGCTGGAGTCTGGATCCGTCACTGATGAGGGGATTGGGAGCGAAAGCAAACAGGCAGCGAACACAATCCAGTAACAACCGCTGAGACGATTGCGCGTTTTGTCGTTTTAATGTTATGATATTTGCAGGGGTTCCTGTCGGCGAGGCGGCGGTATCAGATCTCAGCGTTCACTCGTTCCACGCGAGCTGCTGCCTCGTTACTGGGCCTCAGGTTGCTGCAACAGAAGTTGCCTCTATCGGCGTCTGAGAGGAGAAACTAAAAAAGCCCAAGCAGCGTTTGCAGAAACTTCCGGTCAGCCTCAGAGTGAAGGAGAAGAATGGAACACACTCCAAGCAAACAAATGCTGGATCGTTAATTTGTTATGGAATCATCATCATCATCATCATCGTCATCGCCACCGCCGCCGACGCAGCAGACCCCTTCATGTCAATCCAATAACTCAAAACCTATGTCATGGATCATTTTTGGGCTTCATACCCACATAGACCTTAGAGCGAGGATTAACTGGACGGATTTTGGGAAAGATTAGTTGCATATTTCCTCCACTAGGGGGAGCATTCTCTCCAAAATCAAAGTTTTTCTGACATCATTTCTTCACCCTTGGTCCGATTTAATCCGGATTTGGTGCATATGAATCGACTCCAGGAGATCTATCTTGCATTCATCATATTTTTCTCTTGTAGTTATTATATTAGTCACTAGGGGGAGCTCTTCTGTTAAAAACATTGTTTTTTAGACATAAATTCCTAACCGCTGGTCCGATTTAGTCCAAATTTGGTGCATTTGAATAGAATTAAAGAGATCTAACTTTTATATGTAATTTTTTATACAATGAGTTTATAGTTCACTCACAAGAGCTGTTTTTATAAAACACAAAAAACAGTTTTTCTAACAAAACTTCTTAACCCTTGTTACGATCAAGTCCAAATTTGGGGCATATGACTCGACTTTAGGAGCTCTATCTCCGAATATGTCACATCTTTCTCAAATACTTCACGTTTACTCACTAGGGGAACTTTTTTTTTAATGAAAAACACTGTTTTTAAGACATCATTTCACATTTAGTTCGCCGAGTTTATTCAGGGGGATTGCTCGTTCAATGCAGGGGATTGGGGGCCTTTTCTGGTATTTCCCCTAGTGTGGAGGGTGACAGACTGGGCCCGGTTGAATAGCACTTTTCTCCATAGCCATGGTTAAAACTTCTGGTCCTCGGTGGCCCCTTTGACCTGCGGTGTCCCCCAGGGCGTCATCCTTGGCCCCTTATCTTTTAAATATCAAATTTAACTCTCTTAGTTAATTTTTTTTTCTTTGAATTTTCTCAGGCATTGTACAACGCAGGGGATATGGGGGACGACAGCGTAGGCCTAGTTTTTATATGTAGAGAGGGGGATCTTACTATTCTAGAAAGGACCTGGACTCTTCATAAGTGTCAGACACCTAGGCTCGTCGTATAAGACTTTGATCAGTCCCTCTGCAGGCACCATCGCAGACCTTCAGAACTCCTCCGGACTCTTAATCCTCCATCCCTCCTGCATCTTCCCTCAGGGTGGTGTGTTTTAAAAATATCTCCTCTGAGGTGCAGATTATCTCGGCTGACTGGCGAGCCTGCAGCCTGTCGCTATGTGGGCTTAGCGTGTAAATGTTCCGACACGTTGGATGTCACGCGGACGCGTCACCGCTGCGGTTTGGAAGGTTCTGATGAAGCTAATCGTGTTTCGGGTGGCGCTTCGGTGTCAGAGTGGAACTTACTTTCTGCGGATGGTGGAGCTGGTGTTGGTGTCGGTGCTGTCGGTGCGTTCCAGCCGGTCTCGCTCGGCGGTGGTGGAGCCGCAGGAGACACCTCGGGTCAGCCTGGTGTGGGTCCTCCTCTCCCTGCCGGGCGCCGGAGTCGTTACTGGCCCGGTTGTCGCCTGGACCGCCGTGGCGCAACCATTCCCGCTGCTGCTCCCTAGGGGCTGGCTGTGGTCGTGGTTCTGCTCGGTGGTGTCCGGGCCTCCACCCCGGGGGCTGCGTTCCTGCCTCAGCTCCTTGTTTTCCTGGTTGACCCGGTCCAGCTGGCCCTCCAGCTCCTCGATGCGCCGGCGCTGAGTCTCCAGGAGCTTGGCCTGGCTCTCGATGATGTTGTTGAGCTCCAGGAGGTACTCCACCGCCCGGTTTGGGCTCTCTGGGCTGGTCTCCATGGTGGGCCTCTCGGGGTAAGACCACCACCAGCCGCCACCACAGTTTCGACCCCGTAGGGGGCCGAGATCCACCCCCCCCACCAGCCCTGATGAGTGGGGGGGAGGGAGGGACCGACTTAAGCTCAAACGAAGACAAACGAATGTCCTCAGCTCTTCAGAAACAGGAAGTCACAGCGAGTGAAAGGTGGAGGAGTTCAGAACGACTACATATCCCCAAATCTGAGGACGAAAACGAGCATCTCAGAAGAATCTCAGGATGTGGCAATTGTGTGAGAAGAGTTCAAAGCTGAAGAAGAAGCTGCTGACGGCTCCTGAAATCACTGAAGTCCCTTTGATGGGCCACGACGAACCGGCTTGGTGGAGCGGGTGGAGATTCTGGGGCCTCATGATGAAAATGAGTTTATCAGGCAAAAAGAGAGATGGAGCGACAGAAGAATGAAGCCTTAATCAGATCTATGGGGAACTTGGACATGGCTCTCTGAGAAGATGTGTCCACTGGACCTGTGACATGTCCCCCACGGATCTCCACACATGAACTCCTCGCCATACAAGGGGGAGGAGGGGGGGAGGAGGGGTGATGGGTGGGGGGAATTTCTATTTACGATCCACCAGTAATTATCAGGCTCTGTCAATCATTACATAACACAGAAAATTCTGCTCCCTCCCACGCCAAACATCCCCGCAGTCTATGATGGTGGCTTTCAACCCATGTCTTCATCAGTCCTCAAAGTGAGCAGAGGCGCGTCACCAAGTTCATCCTCTCAGCTCCCGAACCCAGGTCCCCTAAAAACTACCAAACTGCCACCCAGTCATCCCAACTGGGGCCAGCTCCCACGCGGGGTGGAATTTTCATGGGAAAATATTTAGTTCCACGCCGCGCGCAGACACAGATGATGAGCGACGTCTCCTCCAAAACTAACAGGAAATATTTCTGACCAGCGGAAAGTCTCGATCAGCCGCGGGTTTTAAACTCTACTCGGGTCCTCGGCGCTGACCTGAGATCTTTCAAACGAACAGGAAGATTTATTTCCTACTTATCTGAGTCTCCGCTGTGTCCCGCCGATAATCCACGCGGAGATGTGGCGCAGACTCTTCTGTGCAGTGGCGCGCGGCGACGTTTCGCAGCTCGAGCGTCTCCGCCGCAGCGATGCGTGCGGCTTTTTTCTTTTTTCTTTTTTTTCCTCCGGGCTTGCCTCTGTGAAGTCAGACATAACGGAGCAAGACTTCCTGCCACGCTTTTTCAAAATAAGAGAGCAGCAAGTGTATGTAAAGCATCAAGCCTGTATTATCTTAAGTCTGACCGGAACTCTATAATAAACTAAATAATTGACTTACCTAACACTCACGCGCACCAATTAAACACGATACTACATGGGAATGTGGAGGAAGTGCAATTCAACCAATATATATCTATATTCTAACTCTTTTAATGCTTCTTTCAGTATTTTCTCCACAAGTTTTTTAATATGTATAAAAAATGTATATCAATCAATCAGACTTTATTTATGTAAAACTTTTCATAAATAAGAAAGTAAAACAAAGGTGCTTTACATGATAAGAATAAATTCCCTTCAGCCCCACCCTCCCCATTCACACAAGACAAAAATGGACTACAAAAAGAATGGAGCAAAGCAAGAACTATAAAAAGACGATGTAGAACGAAACAGTTAAAAAGAAAAACATTCCCGCCCTCCCCTCTGGGAAAAAGAAGCTTTCTTTTAATTATTCCCAAGACCAGAAGGCCGAGAGGGTTCATAGGATAAACAGCAAATCTTGATAAAGAGGAAGGACCAAGAAAATTTAGAGATTTATCAACCAATAGGAGTTTCTTGAAAATGAATCCTCAAGCAGACAAAGATTTAGTTTGTATATGAAAGAAAAATAAAGTGGATAAAAAAACAACTGACATCACAAGAAAACAACGTCTGTTATCTTGATTTCTCTGTCCTGCTTCATCATCATCTCCTTCGTGTGTTTCTTGTCCCTTATATTTATTTTGAAATGTAAGGAAAAGAGAGAGTTTGTTATACAAACTATGGAGTAGAAGTAAAAAGCTCCCAAAAAATAAATATAGCTACTAATATAATGGACAGACACTTGTACTTGAGTGCCGTTACTGAGTATTTTTACAGTATACAACAGTCTATTAAGTTTATTTTAGTTTAATTGAACTGAGGCAACCCTGCTCCAACTGCACAGAACGCATTTTATTATGAAGGCGGGCCTACAGTCTAGTCTTCCTGTCACATTGAACCGTTGCAGCGTTACACTCTTCATAAATCCAGGGAATATTACTTATATTAAATGGATTCATTGCATAAAAACTGAGATAATACCAACATCAAACAGTAAACTGTCTGAGGATTACAACAATGTACAGCTTAGAAATCATTTTTACGTCCCGATTGTTTGAGAATATTCCTGTTAGAAAGAATGAAACATGCTGAATGATGTGATCGTCAATGTTTTCGCGTGAACAGAATGTTTCCGTCATTATGCGACAGAATTTATTGGTGTCTGTTATATTTATTCAGCTGCACGTTTGCCGGACCTCAACCTGGAATTTCTGTTGATTTTCATTTGTTGTTCTAAATCCAAACCTCCCGCTCAGAGTAAACATGATTACTGAATATTAAAATCTGGGTTAACGACTTCTGTTTACACCTTTTTACATCTGACATATAGCAGAATTATATAAGGGAAATGTGCATGTCTGATATTATAAAATAACTTTAGCTACTGCAGGACCCCAAGGTACCCCTGGGAGTGGAGGTACCCCCATTTGGGAGACTCTTTATGTAATTATCGCCCCTGCCCTCAGGGTGGTTTGTATCTAAGTTCACCTGAGTGCGGCACTGACGTTTGAGGCCACCTGACCCGGACAGAAGGACGGACGTGTGGACCTCAGAGCCATGTTATTTTTAGTGGCCGTGCTTGAGTGCTCCTCTCCGACCCAAATGTAAAATCCACGTTATCGCAAGAAGCAGATTTAATAATTGATCTCTGGAACAATCCTCTTCATTGGAATCCTTTTCTAACCCAAATCAAGCTTTTACAGCGTATGTTCTCTTCATCCTCAGACACACATCTCTCCCTGGGTCTGATCTCTCTTCACTATCATTTACCGTAAAATACCGGAAGCCGCACTTTCCCTGAATTTTACGGTGAAAAGATATGGTGACCGTGTAAAAGTCCTTAAACTAAAACACTGTTCATTTATTTTCTACTGTAAACCAGTTTAGGAGGGGAATCACATCAAAGAACAGTGAATTACAATCATTTCAGACCAATACATAAATTATAACATATATTATATAATACATACATATATAGAGGGATATGTTTAACAGACAGACAGACAGACAGACAGACAGACAGATATGGTAATTACCGTAAAAAGGAAACAGTAAAGTTGGTATTTTCTCAGTTTGAACCAAAAGTATTCATTAAAGTCAAAGTGTGTGTTAAACACATATATATATTAATTATTTCATCTTATATATTTATAAGATGAAATAATTAATGTAATTTACTGTTGAATGTTTTTGGGTGATTTATTTTGTCCACGTTTGTTAATTTTTTTTAACTTTAATTTCTACTAAGGGTATTTTACAGGATTATTTGAATTCTCTGGCTCTACCCTCCTCTTTCCCTCACTCACTCACTCACACACACACACACACACACACAAACACACATACACAGACACCTTTACAGTCACATCTCTCATAAATGAGCTGTTGTGTGATTTTGCTGCCACCTGCTGGATAAAAAAAGAAACGACACAAAGAAAGATCCATGACCCCCGAGAGGATGGTTGAAGAGTTTATTTTTAGTTTGTTTTTTAGAATGTGTTTACAGTCTGGCCTTATAATCATTCTGAGGAAATGAAAGTAAAAAAAAAAAGAAAAGAAAAGAAAAGAAAAGAAGAACATTAGCAAAGGTTAGAAAACAAGTCTTAAATATACGAGCTTCTCTGTGTGGTCCGGGCCTGGAGGAAACAGTATTTGGGTTCTATCCCTGCAGCCTGCTACCAGCCTGCGCACCGGATATTTCATCATAGTTCTGCGGGGTTTCAGCGAAACGGGTCCGAATGAAGGACTGACTTCCCTTCAGGCGTCCGTCCATAGATAATAACGGGCTTTAACAGTCTGCGTCTCCTAATGCCGCCGTTAACGATCAACATAAAAGTGCATTAACATCGGATTAACCCACTCCGCCACTCCTAATGGCTTCTCTGGAGCAAAGTGTCTGAAAACCTGAGTATTTCATAGAAAAATAACATCTCACAGCATCACTTCAGATTGGACCTTTTTCCAACAAGACAATTCCTTGAAAAACAAAACAAAAAGAGAGAGAGAGTAAAAAAACATGTGAGTGAAGGAGGCATTATTATCAGCTCAGATTCGGATCCTGCTTATTATCACCATTATTTTTTTATCACTATTATTGTGGGTTTAAAGGGAGGGGCTGTAAAACAGCCGGCCCACCTCTCTCATATCTGGAGGCCTCAGAGGAAAAAGGGGTCTCGCAGTAATAAGAATAATCAGCGGCTGGGATGATGTGGTCGATGTTACCAAGGCAACAGTACGCGGCACGACGAGATAGTGGTTTTGTTCTGACGCAACAGAGTCAATATCGACAGTACGAGAAATGGAAATACGCACACTGGGTGGGTATTTTTGGCATCTTCTGCTCACTTGTGAAGAAACACGGTAGATTATCTTTATCCACACTCAAGCAGCGTTTTACAAAAACATTCATTTATGATCAGGACATTTACCATACAGTGACCTCCAGCATTATTGGCACCGTTTAAGAACAACCAGACGCCCAAAATGTCTTTATTGTCTTCACCGGTGGTCTTTAATCAAATTATTCACAATCTAGAATCTAGCCGTTTATTGTGACAATTAAAAAAACAACAAAAGACACATTTAACATTAAACATTGATTTTTCTCAAATACGTGTGCCACATTATTGTAACCCCTAAAAAAAACTATTAAAGGATTCCAGGTAGAGGGTTGACTTTCAATGGAACAAGGTCAGAGGTCAGATGAGAGTAAAGTAGAGCTTTTGGACACTTACATCTAAGATGGGGGTGACATGGCATGAAAGAAAGCCATAGAGAAAAGCCCCTCATACCCACTGCGAAGTCTGGTGGTGGATCTCTGGTGCTGTGGGGCTGTTTTTCTTCTAAAGGTTCTGGACATCTTGTTAAAGACATGGTTCCATGGACTCCATCAAACACCAGCAGATACTGGATGAAGACCTAAAAGCCTGTCAGGAACCTTGAAGTGGGCCGTGGTTGGACCTTCCAGCAGGACAATGATCTGAAGATCACCTCAACATCAACCCAAGAATGGTTCAGAGATCCAAAATAGAGATTCTGCCATGACCATCGCAGTCACCTGACCCAAACCCAACAGAACATCTGTGGGATGTGCTGCAGAGGAGAGTCCACAAGTGTGGACCTCAGAACCTGAAGGATCTGGAGAGGTTCTGTCTGGAGGAATGTTCTCAGATCTTCTCCATGTGTCCTCAGACCTCATCACAGACGACAGGAAGAGACTCAGTCTGTTGTTGTGGCAGAAGGGGGCGGAGCCAAATATTAAATCCACAATGTCAATAATTGTGGCACAGATGTTTTAGAGAAAAATCTTTGTTTTATGGTAAGAATGTAAAGGTTGTTTTTTCTATTTTTATTTTGTGAAATGAGTTAGAAGTTAGATATTTGTGAATAATTTGAATTTAAAATCATAGATTTGGACAAAAAAAGTCATTTCTCGCCTCTCTTTCTTTTTCCGGCTGCACAATAACTCTGGAGGAAACGGTATTTACAGATTCTCACCTAATTCCTCACAACACCCTAATAAATATCATGAATGGGTAACTGTTGTATATAATATATATATATATATATATATAGATATACTGCATATGTTTATATACGTATAGACTTACGTATGACAGTAGAGTAATACCTGTCAGGGCTTTGAGTATTCACAATAGATCCTTTATTTCACTACAAATATTTACAGAATATATTTATCACACCTGCCGTGAAAGGGGATCTGCATCGTCCCGATAAAACATCGACTTATCTGGAACAACATCCTGTCCACGTAAGACAAAGAGTGGGACAAAACGCGTCACACGGCGTCCTCGGGGATCCGGCTGGCGTGGTTCTCGTCTGCTACGGTTCCGTTATTATTGCTCAGTATCTTCATGAGGTATATGTGAATGTCTCCGTACGTAAGGGGGGACGCGGGGAAATCAACTTGAAGACAGGAAACGCGGGTGAGGGGCGAGGGAGACACGGGAGGTAGGAGACGTCCTGGAAACGTTTTAACCTTTTAATGTCCCGCTCAGATGTTCGGTTGAGCTCGTTTTGGAGTCATAGTTTCTTTTTGAGAAATTTGACTCGGCCTGTTTATAATCCGACTCAGTTGCAGCATTAAATGCTAAAGAGTGAGGGGGCCGAGGACGGAGCCCTGGGGGAAAATATATAAAAAGAAAAAAAGTGTTTTGGTGAGGTTATTAACCATGGCTATTGAGAAAGTCCTATTCAACCAGTCCGAGTCTACCCCCCCCCCCCAGGGTATATCCCTGAAAAGCCCCCAATCCCCTGCATTGTACAAGCACTCCCATGATTGAACTCCTCAAATGTGAAATTATGTCTGAAAAACTTTTCTTTTCATTAAAAATGCTCCAAAATTGGACTAAACCGGACCGACGTTTAAGAAGTTATATACGAATGTATATTTTCATACAAAGGCTCCCCCTAGTGAGTAAAATATGAACTTTTCGGATAAATTTATTTTTGTGATTTTACGGTAAATTTTTTTTAGAGTAAATTCCCCAAAGAAATTTACATATATGTATATAATTTACTTTATTTTTGTTGAATCTAAGCGAGGACATTAAAGGGTTTTTAATGCTGCAAACGTAAAGAGGAGAATGGAACCGGGGGAGGGAGAAGATGAGGCCGGTGTCGATTCACCCGCCAAACAGACGTTCTAACTTTAGCGCGTTGGGGGTCGTTTAGGGGTTTGGGTGGGATGTGGGACAGCAGCCAGAGGTCAGCTGTGAAAAGGCACAAAGAATACGACCTCCTGCGTGTGGCTGCAGGAAACGGTGATGGACGGACACGTTCTCGCCACTCAGCTGCTGCACGCTCTACTTCCTGTTAAAAGTCAGCCAGGAGAGGGCTCTTCTTCCTCCTCCTTTCTCTTTCTTCGACGGGGGCCGTCGGTTCCCCGCTACCTCCTGAGCCACCCTCTGCTTAGTGGGTGTGATCCAGGGGCCCGGCTGTACCCGGGCCCCGCGCCCGCCTGCGGCCAGAGAAAGGCCTGAGATGCTGGCAGCAGACGCGGCGTCAGATTGGCTGCCTCCCGAGTCGGACTGATCATCATCATCGACATCGTCATCATCTCCGTTCTGCTCCACAGACAGCGAGGAGGTGAGGAAGGAGAAGGGCTCACTCTGTGACGCCGCATCTACCCCAGCAGAGCTCGGTAAACGCCTCTCGACAGCGCCGCCCCGAGAATCTTCATCTCTCTGGTTCTCCTTCACCTCTGCCTCACTTTCCCCCCAATCATCCTCCCATGACTCCTCCTGCTCCTTCTCCCTCCTCAGCTCCCTGTACTCTGCTGCCACGTCCCAGTCCTTACCGTTCTCCGCCTCCCATGTTTGTTTGGGTCTGGGTAGCGCGTGTTGAGGATTTGGAACAGGGAGGAAGACCTCCTCCTCTCTCCCTTCCTTCTCTAAATTGACAATCCTCTTCATCTCCTCCCTCGTCTCTTCTACCCTCTCTTCAACTGCAGGCCTCTCCTCCTCTTCCTCTCGATCAGGCTCTCTAACATCTGCCTTCCTCACCCTCTCCTCACTTGTTTCCTCTACCTTTTCTTCAACCGCAGGTCTCTCTTCCTCTTCTTCTTGTTGAAGCTCTTCAACCTCTGCCTTCTTCACCCTCTCCTCACTTTTACTTTTCCTCTCTCTGTGTTTGCTCCTGCCTCTCCTCCTCTCCCGTTTCCTTCCCCTCTCTGTCCCTCTTTCTGTCTCACTATCATAATTCCTGAGAGCATCTCTGGGTAAACTCTGAGTTCCCCGCTTTTTTCTCCTCCTCTTGTCCTTGACCTCCCGAGACCCCTCTCCCCTCTCAGAGATGGGGCTCTGTATACCCGAGTGTCGTTCGTCCTCCGAGCCCCCTCTTCTCCTTCCCGGCCCTTTCCCTCCCCTGCGTCCGTCTGCAGACCTGCTTCTCCTCTTCTGCTTGGAGCTGCCCCCCTTCCGCCCGGTGGAGTCTACTGCAGCCAGACCCTGCTCCTTGGGGTGACGCAGGGGGGAGGGGGAGGTGATTCGGTGCTCACGGCCTGGACACATATTGCATATTTGGGGGGGGAAGAGAGGGGGGGCGGAGAGTGGAGGAGAAAAGGGAGTGAATAGGCAGGTAAAACAGAGGGAGAGAGAACATTGGGTGATGTGTCGAGATGCAGTAAAATAAAGTTGTGCAACAAAAGCTTCAATGCTACAACCCTGTGAAAAAGTATTGGACCCCCCTCCTCCGGATTTCTTCTGTTTCTGTTTGTACCCAGTTTGATCCTCAGTCATATTTGAAGACACAACCAAGGAGTAACGACAAAATCTAAGTTTTGAGTTGTTATCTCATTTATGTGTAAACCTGCATCACCTGTGTGAAAAAGTATTCACGCCCCGTGACCTTTGACCCTTTAATGACCTCACACAGACCAAAAAAAAAGTTCCTTTTTGAATATTTTGTTTCTTTAAGGGATTTATTAATCTAATATCTTAAATACACTAATAGTTTTGGGCACGCATGTTTTTGTAAAAAAACGGAAAAAAAAAGAATTCTAAAATCATTTTAGGATGAATTTTTTGTATTTCGTGGAAGAAAGCTAGTTTTAATTAGATTAGCTCTTTTGGTAAAAGTATGTTTTTATGTTATGTTTATGTTGTATAAAATCACATCATTCTGTTGAGTAAGAACTCTCATACTTTAATAGGCCCAAAATTCTATTTATCCTACTTACTTACACTGTGGTGTTCCCCAGGGCTCCATCCTCGGCCCCTTTACTCTTCAGCATATACGTGCTGCCACTGGGTCAGATTTGACCTGACATTTTCTTTCAAGTACTTTTTTCACACGGGCCAAGTTGGTATTAGATAACCGTTCTGATTCGAAAAATACAATCATCATCTAAAGCTTGTATTTTGTGTTTAATCAGGCTGAATTTGTGTTACGTTAAATCTTGTTTGAAGATCTGACACAAGGTAGTATCAGACGTACGTGAAAATAGAAGAGACCCAATACTTTTTCACAGCATTGTATGTTAGAGCGCCCTTCAGTTTAATATAAAGTATAAAAAAAAAACACGACACGCATCTTATTATCAGTACTATAATAATCTATTCATTCATTATTAATTCAGTGTGCTTAAGAAAAGTGCAAACGGTTTGATTCCAGGGCAAGATAATGAGCAAGGCATCAGTAGAGTGCAGAAATATCGTTATATAACAATCAAGATTATTTTATAATAAAGAGGAAAGCGCAGATAGGAGTTGCGACTCAGTAGGAGAATGTAGATAGAGAGAAAATGGGAGAACTAACAGGAACCATTACCAACCGCGTATTCTCTGTCCGTCCAATGACATAGAAGCAAGGTTCGCCCAGCTTGGAGTTGGTCATACATAGAGACAAACTGGAAAGCTCCACTGGTGGAGAGAGAGAGGGGAAGACAAGAAGAAACGGCAGAAGGCAGCATGAAGGAGAGAAAAATCCAGAGCGGGAATGTTTAACGCGGGAAAAAATGGGTTAAAAGGTTTGGAAGCACCAGAAAAGAAAAAAAAAAGAATCCGTATTTCAGTTAGAGACAAGGTTCCCACAGAAAACCCAGCTGACAAACCCGAAACAATTAGATCACATCCCGTGTCTCACCGTAGTCCGGCACGTAGCCGTTGCCTCTCTTCAGAACCAGGTGGATGCGGTGTCCTCCTCTGCGGATCTGCTCCACGGCCTGGCTGTGGGTCATCCCTGCTGTGCTGTCTCCATTGATCTCCACCAGCTGATCGCTGACCTGAAGCCCCGACCAAAACGCCGACACAACAAACAATGTTTTTTTTTGTGTACAAAGCACCACCTAGTGTGTATAATATGACCTGTTAGAGTATAATTGTTCTTTATATATATCTATATACAGATAGATCTCCTCGACTCGATTCATGTCCACCAAATTTGGACTAGAATGGACCAACGGTTGACATATTATGGACCGATAAACTTTTGGAAATAAATCTCCCTCTAGTGGCCAAAACATGCAACAACCTTTCCCAAAATCCATCCAGTTTTTCCTCACACGAGGAGAAACCCTGTTTTTTTTTATTATAAGGTCACATTTAATTTAAGGAGCTCAATCAGAGGCGATTATTTGTACAATGCAGGAGATTGGGGGCTTTTTTGGGGATATACCCCTTGCTGTCGGGGACGACACCGCAGGAAAGGTTTGAGCAAGTTTATAACTAAACATCCAGCCATGAGACATAGACGATGATGAACTCTGAAGAAACCTCAGACCCACCTGTATTTTCTGGCTCCGAGAGGCGGGCCCCCCCTCCATCAGTGCCAGGACGTAGAGGCCCATGTTGTACTCGCTCCCCCCTCGGAGGCTGAAACCAAATCCCGAGGGGCCACGATCCAAGTCGGCACTGTAATACCTGGAGTCACGCTGGGAGACGAGCACAAGAGAATGAGACTGGTTCCACGAGGATCACCATTGATGATTCGCCGCGGCGGTGAACTCACCTTCGGACGTGACCTCTGCCCCTTTCTGCTCCTGTGACCGGGGTCGTAATCGGCGGTTTCTGAATGGCTTGAAGAAACTGGAAAAAGATGAAAGTCAGACTACTGATGAACTCAGACTCCAGAATGTGAATTTCTCTGCGTGTTTGTTTCTTCTTACAGGTGCTGGGACGGGGGATGATGGTGAGGTGTAAAGTGTTTCCCGCTCGCCGAAGGATCTGAGCGAGCTCCCGATGAGGAAGGGTGACGACGGAGCGTCCCTCCACAGCCTCCAGTCGATCTCCCGGCCGGATCTGACCACTCTTGGCGGCAGGGCTGCCGCGACGCACTGTGACAAACCGGTGAGGGAGAAGTGAAGCAGCTGAGGGGGGAACAGAAAAAAAAGAAATCTGAGTTTTTGAGTCCATCGAGGCTGAAAACTTCCCTTTTAGCAGCAGGCGGCGAGCAGCAACTGTCGCCTCATTTAGAAGATTGGAGATTTATATCCCCACGGCTTTTGCCAGAATTCCTAAAACAAGCAGTAATTAAACTCTGGATGATTTTTGGCAGGGTTCAGCTCATAAATGACTCCCCCCAACATATGCTCCCCCCTCTTGTCTCCTTGAATCTCCTCTGCTCCTTCATCGTCCCATTTATCGCCTCATCTCTCAGCGGACTCATCCGGAACTGTTGTTCACTCCCCGATGATTTATCGCCCTCCTAAAAAACAAACTGTCAACAAACACAAACTCTCAAGTCATATTTTCCTGTCCTAAATCTGTCAAACTGCACAGAGAGACAGTCTCTGGATCCACACTCAGGTTTGGACCCCAATGGCCTTCAAGACCCCCGGCCGTCAGCATCAGCATGCAGAACCTCAAGTCGTCTGAGATTTCACTGAAACGGCAGTTTGTCATTTGAGGAAGTCATCGCCAAAGAGAGGACATCTCTTCAGTGAAACTTTCCTCCCTACCTAAACATAAAACAACAAATAATTAAAAACAAGTCGTAGCTGGTAGTTGATGAGGCACTACATAAGACAAGACAAGACCAGATCATACAAGACCAGATCATACAAGACCAGATCATACAAGACCAGATCATACAAGACAAGATCATACAAGACCAGATCATACAAGACCAGATCATACAAGACCAGATCATACAAGACCAGATCATACAAGACCAGATCATACAAGACAAGATCATACAAGACAAGATCATACAAGACCAGATCATACAAGACCAGACAAGACAAGACCAGATCATACAAGACCAGATCATACAAGACCAGATCATACAAGATAAGACCAGATCATACAAGATAAGACCAGATCACACAAGACCAGATCATACAAGACCAGACCAGATCATACAAGACCAGATCATACAAGACCAGATCATACAAGACCAGATCATACAAGACAAGACCAGATCATACAAGACAAGACCAGATCATACAAGACAAGACCAGATCATACAAGACAAGATCATACAAGACAAGACCAGATCATACAAGACCAGATCATACAAGACAAGACCAGATCATACAAGACAAGACCAGATCATACAAGACAAGACCAGATCATACAAGACAAGACCAGATCATACAAGACAAGA